>LGRX02017473.1:0-17859 GCA_001247695.2 Cymbomonas tetramitiformis
GGCCTTTGGAGAGCACGTTGGCTTTTTGAGCGCACGCAGACGTTTGGAGAGCACGTTGGTTTTTGAAGAACATGTTGGCCTTTTGAGAGTACGTCGGCTTTTTGAGAGCCCGTTCGCCTTTGGAGCGCACGTCGGCCTTTTGAGAGCATGTTAGCCTTTTGGGAAGCACGTTGGCCTTTGGTGAGCACGTCGGCCTTTTGAAGTCAGGGTTTTTAAGAGCACGTTCGCCTTTTGAGAGCATGTTGGCCTTTGGAGGCACGTTGACCTTTGAGAGCACGTCGGCCTTTTGAGCACGGCCTTTTGAGAATACGTCGGCTTTTTGAGAGCGCGTTGGCCTTTGGAGAGCACGTCGGCTTTTGGAGAGCACGTTGGCCTTAGGAGAGCACGTCGGCCTTTTGAGATACCCGCAACATGTGGATTGGTTTTACGATGAGAGGACGGCAAGTGTTGGAGACTTTCCCCGCTGATGTTTTATCATGTCATGACTGGGGTGTGCAGACGAGGAGAGGCCTGCGAGCCCGAAAAGGAACCAGGCGGCATGAGTAGTGTACTAGCGCTTGGGGAACAATGAGCCCAGACCGTCATGTATGAAACATTAACGATGCTCTTTGTGCTTGGAAAATGGATGGAATATGTCACAAATTCAAGCACATCACTTCATCCCACATTTCAATGGTGTCATCAGAGCACAATCACACATTTCCCCAACGTGTCACGTGAATTTCACAGAAGCCGCAGCAACCTAACTAATGCCCAAGTGATAGTGAGTTAAAGATGGAGGGGACTTACACAGAGAGTCTCTTGGTGCCTTGATGTACTTTTGGACATTATTTGAACTTTTGAAATGTCCGCATGTCCTTATAATGGGGAACTGGATCGTTCAAAAGGTAAACGCCATCGGCCTCGCGCACACCACCGATTGCAGCGCTACCATCAGGCGGCGGATGTCACAAAGGGTGTATGCGCGGTGCTTGTCGAAGGAGCGTGCAGCCTCAGTGAGGCGTCAATGTCTGAGTCCCTCGTGAGGGACCGCTTTGCCCGTGTGTGAACTACCATAACTCTGAAAGCCTGATGGGAGATGGTACGCTGGGGCGCGTTCGGGTAATGTCGTGGGGAAAATGCGACGCCACAGTTACGGAAAGAGCGGTAGAGCCATGCGAGCGAGGGGCACTGGAAGACGTCGTCGAGGTCGAAGGTGCTGCAGCCACCAGCCCAAGAATCGGTAGCAAGCGGGATCAGGGCAAGCGTAATACCGTAAATGAACATTGCGCCAAGGAAGCCCGGTCCAGGTCGAATCCCCATAGCTGCGGCTCAAAGACGCTCACCGCAAACCGCTCATCTCAAAATTCCCGTGCGTGCCCAAACGCGCCGTCGCGCCCCACCTTTCCAAGCGGCTGCTTTATCCAATCATGGCCAAATTAGCTGTGGAAAAATAGCGTGGAATGGGTCCACGACCTACTGGAATATCCCGGTTCACGGATATCAGACAGTCCTGGAACCAATATAGATGAACTCCCCTTAAGATAATAAACCCTAAGCTAGATATACCCGGAACGGTCTCGGAGTCGGAACGGTCTCGAGTCTAGCTACATGTTGTCGCAAACGCGTGCATATGATGGTACAATCTCGGAATCGAACGAACTTAACACTCGCGACTGATCATGAGCATCATTAATATCCACTGGTGCCGGTAACTGACCAAGCAATTCTCAACACAGCATAAGATCGCAGAGCTACAAAATTTTTAAAATTCTGATATCCTGTTATCGAACGCTGAACTCTTATATGCAAGCCCAGATTCCAACATGAAAAGGTATGAAAACAGCAGTAAAATATATCCGTCAAAATTGATATTATATCACAAAATACGAATTATTGTGTGTACAAAAGCTGTGAGCAGAACTGTCTTAGCACTCTAGCACTGGCACGCGAACAGCCACCTAGTACTTGCGAAGGCAAAACAATAATGAGTCCACTGATCTGACCTTCGGTCAGAGGTCACTTATCTCTCAATACTCTGTCACATTTTCCAAAACTGTAACGGGTTCTAGCCCTCGAATCTTCATCTGGCCAATGGAAAGTCATTATTCCATGCCAGCTTTAATACTGTTACCGTTTAACACATTCTGACTGACACGTCAGTGGCAAAGGAGTCACTGCCGTCGTCATCGTATCATTCCTCAGTAACCTGATATTGACAATATCTTCTCTGACAAGTCCGCATCTCACAGATGGTCATCTTCGCAAAGCCTGTCATACTGTCACCACTGTCATGCGTGTCACCAGCTGAACAAACCCGGCGCGGTACCATGAGAAGCCGGCGTTTGTTACAGCTGTCGCAAACGCGTGCATATGATGGTACAATCTCGGAATCGAACGAACTTAACACTCGCGACTGATCATGAGCATCATTAATATCCACTGGTGCCGGTAACTGACCAAGCAATTCTCAACACAGCATAAGATCGCAGAGCTACAAAATTTTTAAAATTCTGATATCCTGTTATCGAACGCTGAACTCTTATATGCAAGCCCAGATTCCAACATCCCCCATCTGTAGCTGCTGCGTGCAGTAGCACAGACTCAAATGTGGGCTTGCTCAGCATACTGGGTCGTATCACCATCTGCCATGAACTTGCCCAAACTGAAAGTGAACATACCAATGCCCTCACCTTCTCCGCCTTGTAACATTCTGGCTCTGACCAGCGGATTCTTGAACACCAAGACCCACATACACCTGCGGCCAATAGGTCCATGTTCCAGATGCCCAATCACATGCAAGCGTCCTGTCTGACTCAATCGTCTGAAGTACGCAGCCCTGCTCTCGGTCATGTCTGTCAAGTAATAAGATGGAACGTGGACACATGCCACCACACGACTGGCCATTACTGCCAACGGAAACGCGATATCCAGCGCTGCGAACCAAGGCGAAGTCACCACTGCGTCACAGACACCATACTTCTCCTTCCATATACGATAGTTACCTGGTTGAAGTGCGTCATGCGCCTCAGACCAGCCCAACTGAGAGTTCCAGTCATTGTTCATGAATCTCAACTGCGGCCATTGCTCCACCATCACCTCACTGATGACCCCAGTGCCTGCCCATGGGTCCCACACGCCATCGACGGACTTCCAGTCCACCTCTGTCGCCAAACGCCTCACCTCAGAGGGCACTGTGATGACCAGTTCAAGCCCCCACTGCAGCGCGCTAGCTTCTCTCACCTGAGCCTTAGTCATGTGTCTCAGCTCTCCTCGTCTTTCAACTTCTTCTTCAGCCAACGCAGGCACAAGAGGTGCATCCCTCAGATGCCTTGCCAAGGCCTTCTGTTCCCGATATTTCTTGCTCAGCACCGTGCGATGCCCCTCATTCCAATGCCCTGGCATGAAGATCTGCACAGCCTCAGAGAGCTTGTCCTGCCTTCCCCCCAATCAATCTGATCAGGCATGCCCAAGAACATGTCCTCCTCTTTCAACAGCATCTCTCTCGATGAAATGGCATGCCAAGGCTGGAACTTGTCTCCCTTCACCACCCGACGAGGACCCACGTCTGCTGGCAACAGGCGCATCTCCGCCGACAGCTTCTCATTCAATTGCTGCTCCTTCATGCCCAATTTGTCCTCTAGGGCACCAGAGCTCTCGTCTTTCTGGGTCTGCACCTCGGCATTGGCGGCTTGCCTCCCCGTGCCTGAGCACATGGGGCATAGCCACTCGCCTTCTGGTACTCCATCCAGTGCTGGGGTCAAACACCACAAGTGATACCCCCTGTTGCACGTGTCACACAACAGCATCTCTGCCTCCCCATCGGTCTTCCTGCAAACTTCACATGCTAGGTGCTTACTGGGAACGGCTGCACTGCAGTCATACTGATCCTTCACCTGTAGGTGACATGGCGCGATGCTCTGCACGGTGCTCTTCTCTCTTAACTTGGTGGCGTCCTCAAGCACCACCACACCATCTCGCTGTATCTTGACCAGCTTCAGGATGGCGGATTTGGTCGCGACTTCCATGCCGCTGCGGGGCTTCTGCCTGATATAGACGAAATCACCCACCTTGAACTGGTGTGGACTAGGCTCGTAGCCCCCACCCCTTCTCCTTTCGTAATGTAATGTGTCACGATGCTGCGCGACCTCCAGGCTGCAACCAGCGTGTACCATCAGTCGCCTCACCACCTGTGCTCTCTGGAGGAGGTCCTTGACTCTGGCATCCTTCTCATCTTCGACCTCCACAGCAAAATCTATGCTGGGTGCCCGTTTCAAATCAGGCGGCACTACTGCCTCTTGGGCGAACAACATGGTGAACGGCGCCACCCCCGTGGACTCCTGGCGTGCTGCATTATAGCTCAGCACCAGTGGCCAAAGCTGCTCATCCCACTCATAATCGAGACCCTTCTCCAAGGCAAGCTTCTTAAAGCAGAACTTCATAGTGCGTACCACTCGCTCGGTCAGCCCATTGCCTTCTGGTGAGTCTGGCGAGGTGACTCGCCGGTCAATCAGGCAATCTCTGCACAACTGCTTGAACTCGCCTTCAAACTCCTTACCTCCATCCACCAAGCATTCTGCTGGCGCACCAAACACAGCCAGGACATGACTGCGAAATGCCGCTGCGATGGTGCTCGCCTCCTTGTCGGGAATGGGCACGCAGACTATGAACCTGGTGTAGTGCTCGGTCATGATGAGCACTCGGTTGTTGCCAGACTTGGTCTCTCTCCTCGAGGGCCATGCCAGATCCAGCGACCAGCGATACATGAACGACACGATCTCAAGGGGGGACAAACATGCCTCCTCTCTCGCATAATGAGTCTTCACACGCTGACAGGTCTCACACTGAGTGACCACAGCCTCCACGTCTTTCTTCAAGTCGGCCCACCAATGGCGCTGCCACAAAAGATGCTGCGTCCGCCTTATGCCCCAATGTCCCGTTCTGGAGTGGTATTCTTTGACCAACGCAAGACGGTCAGCAGGCTTAGGTATTCTCACCTCCTTGCCCGACATAGTGACCATGTAGATCTCGTCCGTGGCCTCGTCCCATCGATGTCGTGCTGCTCGCCTCCTTACTCGACGAACTTCCTCTTCGGGCAACCTCACTCTACCGTTGGACTTCAACCATCTGAGGCACCATGCATCACCGTGTATATCTCGATGCTTGTCACGATCTGCCTGCTGCTCGGCCACGCTGGCCATCAGGTCCTCGAACCTGGTGGTACACGTCAACCTGGGGAGCCTCATCTCTGACTCTCTGGTAGGTGGACTCCAGGCAGGCACATCCACGTGCGCTGCTGGGATCGCGCCCTCCTTCACGAAGTGGTTCTCGTGCCTCTGACGATACTGCGCCATGGTGTAAAGCTGCCACTCGTTCTTCTTCTTCTTCTTCTTGGTTCCAGCCTTCTGTCGCTGGGCTCCAATTCCTTCTGCGCCTTTCTGCCCTTGCGAGCACATTATCCGCAGCTTCTCCTCCCAGTCGCGATGGGTCATAGTCTTCGCCACCTGCTGGGTGTATGCGTTCGAATTCTCAACCCATTCCGCCAGCAAAGCTTCCCTCTGCTGAAGGTCCGACCTCTCGTGGTCTGCCCAGTTGTTGTCTACAGCGATGGGCTGTCCTGGGGAATTCTCCGCCTCTGGGGATTCCTTGCTGTGAGGAAGCCCCTTCCTGCTTGCTTCTGCGACTGCCATCAGCAGTTCCATTGCTCTGCGATCCATGGCCAGGCCCAGAATGCTCGCCAATTCTACGTCACTTAGGCCGTCGGCCATGCGTAGCTCACTTGCGCTGTAGCCCATGGCTCGCGTCTTCTCTTCGAGGTTAACTTCTCGAGATTCTTCCTCGGCGTCTTCGCCGTCCTGGTTGCGCACCACGGTGCCCATCCTCGCTCTTCTGAACGCTCTTGACCCTTGCGTCGCCATGATGGTGGGTAATGCCCTCAATGGTTCTCCCACCACGTTCACCACGTAGTGAGGCGCGCGGTCTGTCCTTATCACTGGCCTGGGATGCCAGCCCTTGCATATAATTGACGATACAATTCGTCCTTCTGGTCTCACCACCTTGCTCATGACGGAGCGAAACTGGTGGCTCTGGAACAAGTTGCTCCAATACGCCCGCAACCGATGTGCGTAGGCGCCTGCTTGTGCTGCATCAAAGGACACTGGTCTACCAATGACGCTGGCAATGTACGGGAACACCTCGTCCCTGATCTTGGTTCCAGGTCTGTGCGACAACGGAGAAACATTTTCCAGGATATAACCTGGAGGCCTCTGCCGCTGCAGCTGCTGGAGTGTGGACAGAAGCCTGACCACTTCATAAAATAATTTGCTGTGCCTGCCATCCAGGCCTGTGAGTGTTCCAGCAGGGGAGAGATCCTGGCATGGGAACCCACATACCATGACCCACTGGCGTCCTTGAAGAGCTCCTGCTCGTATGAAGTCGGCGCTGGTGGTCTCGCGCAGATCTTGGGGTAAAGCCCCAAGCTCCATTGCATGGGGCGAGATGAGGTCAGGGTATCGTCTCATCAATGCCGCACACCTGGCTCTGGCAACCGTCTGACTGCTCGGGGATATGTCCTGATACAGGTAGCGATCCACCTTCATCCCACTGCGGAGCAACATTTCTAGCCCAGCACATAGGCCTCCACATGGTTCGTAGCACACCACGCCTTCCTGCCGAGCTTGCGAGAAGAATCGGCTGCTCAGCGCCCTGGTGTCGACCTTCTCGGGCTTCAGGATGCGCTCACCTTCAAAGTACTCATTGCTGTACACAGCAGGGCTTCCCTCGCCATGCGTGCCTCGCGTTGGCCTAACCAGGCTCAGCGCCTTCCAAGCTGCTCTGGCTAGCCTCCCAGAGTCGGTCACCAGCTCGGGCAAGTCGGTGTCGAACATGTCCCCATGATTGCATTCTAATTCCTCGTGGTAGTGCAAATCGAACAGACGATGCACTGGTCCTGTACCCAGCTGCTCCATGGCAGCCATCCTGCAGTAGTTGGCAACCTGCACCTCTGGCGTGGCCTCTTCCCCTGGGGAAGCATCCCCCGCCAACATAAGGCACAAGTGGTCACAGAAGTCCTTCGTGTGAACTTCCCCCACGCCTGCGTGAAACGCAGTCACCTTCTCCCTCTCATGCCTTGCTCCAGTCTCATCTGTCGTGGACGGCAGTGGGTAGCGAGACGGCACGTCAGCGTTGCTGTTCTTGGCTCCTGGACGGTACTGCACCGTGAAGTCGAACTCCTGCAAGCTGATTGCCCAGCGTAGATGTTGCCCTTGGAGATCGGCCTTCTCCATCAGGGTGGTGAGCGGTGAGTGGTCGGTCACCAAGGTGAAGTGGACTCCATGCAAGTACTGCCTCAACGTGCGCACTGCCCATACCACTGCGAGCATCTCACCTTTGAAGCTGGCGTACTGTCTCTCCGTTTTACTCAGAGATCGGCTGATTGCCATACAAATGTACTCCTTCCCGTCATCGTCCTTCTGGCCCAGCACTGCGCCAATGCCATAGGTGCTCCAGTCAGTGTACAATATGAGAGGTCTGTCGTAATCGATGGGCCTCAGGCACCTCCCAGAACAGAGGGCATCCTTAAGTTCTTGGAGTGCTTGATCTTGCTGCTTCCCCCAGGCTGCCTTGATGTCAGTGACCTCCTTCTTGAGCAAGTCGTTGAGAGGGCGGGCCATCTCAGAGTAGTTTGGCCCCCCTGGCTCACCCACCAGGCCCTTGTAGTAGTTCATCATACCCAAGATCGAGCGGAGCCCAGTCTTGTCCTGAGGGCTTGGAAGCTCTTGTATGGCCTAGCTTGCATTTGGCTTCTTGCGCGCCAATGGAGTTGTGGCCAATACGATAGCCCAGAAAGTCCACCGTGGCTGCACCAAAAGTGCTCTTGCCTGCATGCAAACGGATGCCAGCATCCCCCAAGGTGCGAAGTACATCCTCAACGTCCTTCAAATGCTGCTCAGGCGTGGAATCCGTATAGACCACTACGTCATCGACGTACGCCACCGTGCAATGCTGCAAGTGCCGTAACTCGTAGTCCATGATTCTTACGAACGCAGAAGTAGCTCCAGCTGCACCAAAAGGCATCGAGGTGTATTGGTACAGCTGATTCTTCCACCAAAACGCCGTCTTGCTCCTGTCCTCTTCTGTAGCCATGGGAATCTGGTGGAAAGCTTTGGTGGCATCCAGAGTGGTCTTGAACTTGGCTTTGGCCACCTTCTGGTAGAGCTCCTCTGGTCGGTGCGGCAGCGTGTTGTCTTTGAGGGAGTGTCGATTGACGCCCCTGAGGTCCACGCAGAACCTCGTCTGAGTCCACAGGCCAGTCTCGTGATCCTTCTTGCCAGCTACGACCACGTTGCTCGCATGCCTGCAATGCTTGGCTGCTGGCTCTATGAAACCATACTCCAAAAGTTCCTTGCAATGGATATCGATGATCTCCTGCTCGCCCGGACTGTACTTCCTAGGTCTCTGGTAGGCGGCCTTGGATTCGTCTACGAAAGGGATGGAGAACGTGTTGTGCTTCGCTTTGCCCTTGTAGCCTTTCAGATCGTGAGGGCTGTTGGCAAAGGTGGTCTTGCACCTGCGAAGAACATTCCGCATTTCCTCCCAGTGTTCCTCCTTGAAGTCAGGATGTCCTCCAAACGTGGCATTGAGCTCAGTGTCGAGCCACGCTGCCTCGTCCTTGGTCACTGTCGTGTCACCCAAAGGTTGAAGCTCGTCCAGCACGGTGTACGGCAAGACCTCATCCTGCTCCGCGATGTTGGCTTCCCAGCCCGGCTCCCATTGCCTCGAGGACTGCTGGGCCTCCCATGAAGTGCAGGGGGATCTACCCCAAGCGCTGCGCGTGGGCGACATGGCATCGCACATGGGCACGCTCTCAGCCAGCTTGCCAGCGACCCACAGAACTCCGCACAAAAGCAGAAAAAATCGTAAAATTCTGTTGAAACGCACTGCGGTTGCTGGCGAGTTCGAAGCGAAGAAGCACGCCAATACTCTCCACCCCCCGTGCGCCAAGCGAGTACTCCCACCAGCGGCGGTGAAGACCACGACCGCTAGGACCAGCGTTACGTAGGTGGCCTGCGCGATGTAATGAAGTCGAAGATTGCGTTGAAGCTGCGCCCAGCGCGCCGCAAAGCGGGGTTTGTCCAACCTGGCCGGCAAAGCGGGCAGACGCACGCGGCCCAACAAGAAAACTTGAGACCAACGTAGGGACGGGACAGCCCATCCATGGCCACGTCGAATGTGACGCGTGTCCAAATGGTCGCTTGGGACATGAGGGGCATGGCACGCCACATCCTCCGCGAAGACGCTGGCACAAACCCAAAGCCAAGCAAGGACTGCGATCAGGAGGGCGGCTGCACACTGCGACCAACACGCCAAGGAAATGACCACAGCCCGTAGGGGCACTACCATCCATCCTTCGTCATGAACACGGTGCACGCCAGCATAGATGCCCGTGGTGCGCACGACAAGCAACCCAACGTACCAAATGCAGGCGAGGGCCCATAAGACCCAAACGTCATAGTACGCACGACGGGGATAACGTCGAGCAGCCGACCACCACATCGGCAGCCAGCTCAAAAGTGAGGCCACACAGCGCCCCCACCAAATGCGAAAAGGGCACCATGCTAAGTGCCACGATATTGCTTCCCACATCGCCCAGACGGCGACCATGGGCACGGTACCTCGTACCAACCACCACCAAATCACTGCACTGCCCGCAAACGAGATACACGCTCGCAGGACCTCCGGCCGCAAGTGGACTGCCCGTGCAGGCAGCCCACGGCCACAGCGCCGGTTATGCATCAGGGCTGCCCGCCCGCTGTGCCCGGGGAGCCCTGTTGAAAATGCGCTTGCCGTCGCTGCGCCTCACGCTGCTCGTCTGTGTAGTGCTGAAACGCTTGTGTAGCCTCACTCCAATTCGAGCCAGCTGGAGAAGGAGGACGCTGTGAGGCGTGGCTGGCCGGCATCCTGGACGTGCTCGGCGCGGGGACGACACGGGTAGCAGTTCCATGGCGGTCAACGGAAGGAGCAGGCGAATGCGCAGCACCACCTACGATCGGCTGATGCTCGAACGTCCCGGGGGAAGGCGGCCATTGACGACGCGCAGGGGGGTCGCGAACCTCGTCCACATTCCTTGCCCAGCTCGTATCCACGTGCTCTGGCCTCACGGCCACACGAGCCTCACGGTTGGTCGGCCGTGGCGGGAGAAGGCGCGACTCCAAGACGCGCAGGGCCGTCTGCAACCATGGCGCGGCCGATTCTGCGTAACCCCACTGCATGCATACGAACTTCCGGTCGTCCTGCACAAGGTAATCGTTCGTGAACGCCGTACGCCAAGACAGACACCGCTGATCATCCATGAAGATGTAATGCACCGGCGTGGCGTTCGGATGTGCCATGCAGCGCAGCACGTGCGCCGACCCAAGCTCCACCCACTTGCACAGCGAGAACTCGACGTTCCTCGCATAACTTGCGCCACGCGTGTGTCCTGAGCCAAGATGCGACAGATCAGCATAGGCTGACATGATGGCCTCCAGCAGGTTGGCAGACGTCGTCTGTCCCCCAAGAGGGAGGCGCCAGCCCCGCTGCCCGCAAGTGATGGTCTTGTTGTGCTTCCTGACGACTGCGCTGGTGAGCCCGGATGGTCCCGCAGCCTGAGACCTCGCTCCTGGTTGCACACGCCAAGTTCATACACGATCCGCTGGTCCCGGCAGCGGTTCGCATGCGCCACGGCAAACTTCACCATGAAGACGGTGAGGTTGCGGCGTTCCCTCAAGTTGCTCACCTCCGCCACGGTCAGAAACCTGCCCACCGAACTGACGGATGAGGTGGCCATCTGCACGGCATCCCAATCCGACCCTGCCGGAGATGGAGGCGCCCTTGTAGGGGACTGAGACAGCTGACGCGCCCGTGGCGGGCTCGGAGGCGTAGACGGCGCGCCTCCCGAGGAACATGGTCGGGCATCACGCGAGACCCGGATCGAGTCGGCCCATGTGCCATCGTTGCTCACAGCAGGCGATGCAGGGGGCGATTCCCCTTGAGAAGGACGAGCGGCAGCGGCGCAAACGAATTGAGATGACAACGCACGAGAATCGTCCATGGGCTCACCGTCGCTGGATGTCGGCGATGGCGTAGGCCCATTCTTGAGGGCTTGGAAGGCGCGGACGCGTGACGAGCGTGGCGGCGAGTCACTGGCGGACCTGGCACGAGACGGGCCAGCGGCAGCCCGAGATGGGCCTGCTACAGCCTGGGACGGTACTGCGGCAGCCCGAGATGGTCCCGCCACAGCGGCAGGGACAGGTGGCCTCGCAGGGCAGTGTCAACAACGGAGCCAGACCGTCTCCGTCGGAGCCTGGTATTCGCTGGTTCCATCAGAGACGGAGGCCACGGCTACGCGGCTCCGTTGGATACGGGGCAGATCGGAGCCTGAATTTTGAGGCTCCCCCGGAGACGAAGGCTGCGAGCCCGCGGCTCCGGACGAGTCGGGACACGTCGGAGCCTGATATCTGAAGCTCCATCGGAGACGGGGCCTGCGTGCCCACGGCTCCGACGGAGACGGGAAGTGTCGGATCCTGAATTTCGAGGCTCCATCGGAGCCGGAGCCTGGCAAAAGTCGTGGACCGGTGGTCGGAGACGGGTCGGTCCCGTTGTTAACACTGGAACATTTGGTCTCGACGGGTGTCCACTACCCGGTGGCACATGGGGATGTACCCAAGAGGGTCTGGGTACATAGGGATGTACCCAAGCTAAATCGACGGTATGGGGGCATAAATTTAACGGTTTGTCGTTACGAATCATCAATATAACTAGCCAACATCATCATGAACACGGGAATATGCCGTCACAAGCATCCTGGTAGGATATATATCATGCCAGGTGCATTCAAACCCATGCAAATCGCAACTTGGCTCCAAAAAACATTTTTCTAATTGTTTTTTTACCACGGTTTGTTGCGACTCGCCTTTTTCACAGTCTCGCATATCTTAGGGGGGGATTCTTCACAAAGTGGAATACTTTTTAAGGTTTGTTACACCACAATATCTTAATTAATTTATTCTCGTCATGTTCGGCGTACCCTAGATCCCCAAGCTTAACTGCTTACTTGCCGCACGGCACGAGGTACCTTATCGGGTATGGGGACGAGTCGACGCGAGCGGTTGAAGGTGACCTGTGATATTGATTATTATGACCAAAAGTATTTGTCAGCTCATTCTTTGGCAATCGTATTTGCGATAACATGCATTGCACATGTAAATATGCCTTCGTTCAATAGATCGATGGGTGGGAGTCATCACACATGTCCGCGCGCATTTTTTTAGGCGAAATCTAAGATCTGACACTGTTTTATGATGAGAAGTCTTGATGACGAAGTATGATAACTTGTGAGGTATGGGACCGACCCATGATAAAATAAGTGCTTTGAAGGGTCTATGTTAATGCCCTAATGAAACATCGACCAAATATGCAATTTTCATGTGCATAACCATGCATACAAATCGATGTACCCAAGCGATGTACCCAAGAATTTAGAACTTGAGAATTTCGTCTTTTCTGGAAAATCACCTAGGCAACCGCCCCCAAAAACCCATGTCTATGACATGAATACCGCCAAACATATGGTTCATACCCAAGATTGGTGTGTTATTGACAACCTATATCGGCCATATGGACACTTGAAATGTTTCGAGCTCGCCATGGCGTGCGGAACAAAGAGTGGCTTGGGTACATCGTGATGTACCCAAGACCGGGTAGTGGACACGGGGACGGGTCACATCGGAGCCGGATAGTTTCAAGCTTTATTGCGGACGGAGGCTGCGCGCCCGCGGCTCCGACGGAGACGGGACACGTCGGGGCCTCATATTTGAGGCTCCATCGGAGACGGGGCCTGCGTGCCCGCGGCTCCGACGGAAACGGGAAGTGTTGGAGCCTGAATTTTGAGGCTCCATCGGAGACGGAGGCTGTATGTCCGTGGCTCCGATGGAGACGGGACACGCCGGAGCCTGAATTTTGAAGCTCCATCGGAGCCGGAGCCTGACTAAAATCGAAACCCGGCGATCGGAGACGGGTTGACGCTGGCTCCGTTGTTGACACTGTCGCAGGGGCACGCTCAGTGAGCCGTAAATGAGCCATGTCGTTGGGCGGTGGCGGCCTGCGCTTTGCGTCTGCATAGAGCGCCTCGTGGCCCTGCCGCCTGGTGTCGACCGACTTGAGCATTTTTCGCATCTCCCCCAGGCGCAGGTACTCCTGGGCGGCAGCATTCTCGGAGAACACCCTGCCAGGCCCCCCAAGGCCATCCCCCACTGGGTAGTACTTGGTGCTGGAATCCGAGAAGACGAGCTCCAGAGGCGGTCTCTCGCCGCCATGTCGAGCATATTGACGGAGTATGCCATCAGAGAGAGCCTCAATGTCCACTGGGCAGAGGTATCTGAGCAACTGGTACGTCCAGACGCCCGTACTCTCGTACCAGTGAGGGAGCTGGAGCTCGTCCAGCACCTCTTCACGGTTGGACACGCGCACATGAGACAACGTGCAATGCAGCAGATCGAGCTGCTGTGTGGCTGCGCTCGGCTGCACACAGAAGACGCGCTTCCTCAGATCCCACATAAGGGTGCCAGTGACTTCACCACTGGGGTACTTGAGCAACGACTGGAGCGTGCTCTGCAGCCTCTGGATTGGGTTGTAGTCTAGCTGCGACCTGCTCTCCCGGGGCCTGGCGACGTCCTGCTTACTGGCCGAGGACGGCACATACGTCATGTAGTCGCCATCGAGCACCCAGCAGTTCTTGTGATCGTCGTGCTTCAGCTTTTGGTCCACATGCAGCCAGTTCGGGGTCATCAGCTGGTGCATCGTCACCCACTTCTGTTCGAGGCAGCGGGCGAACTCCACGCAGACATGCTCACGAGAGGGTCTGCTTGGCATGTCCTGGGCGGGATTCTGAAGGATGCGGCAGAGGCGCGCGACGTGATGCCGGTCTAGATACAGCCTCTGGTCCGCCCAGTGATAATCGAGCGGGGTATCCAAAGACGGATGGTCCCCAGCATTTACCCGAGAAGGACTCTGTGTCCAGTCGGTGACCCACTTAGCGTGCCCACCTTTCCAAGGGTCCGGCTCCTTGTAGAACTGCTCGAGCATGTGCTCCGACGCTGCCTGTACGGCGGGCGTCAGCGACGGCAGGCTACTACGTCGGCCGCCTTCAAGAGAGCACGTCTGACGGCGACATTGCTCCTGAATCTCTGCTTGTGTAGCGACTCGATGTCGTGGGAGATCAGCAAGCAGTCTCGGCGAAGGAGGTTGTGACGTCAATGGTGACTCGTCATGGTCATCGATGTGCTCACACCGGATCCCCGAAGCCGCGAATCTCTCCTCGCTCGTGCTCAGAGGCGTGTGCCTCAGCCAATCACACTCCAATCCTGCGAAAATCTCTGACTGCAGACACACCACCGGGTCCACGCGCCTGGGCAAGTCAGGACGTTTGGGTGGCGTCATGTCCACCAGCGGAAGCACCACCTGGGCGTTCATGCCCAGGATCGTTGGCGCATGTGATACGGCCACTCCACTCCCAAGCTTGATATCAATCATCAGGGAGTTCTTCAATGGCCCAGTACCTATCAGCAGGTCCCACGAGTTTTCAGCCTCGAAGGTCACGAAGGCATACAAGCGGTGAAGCGTCATGTGCGGCGTGCCCGCTGCCAGAATGACGTCCACGTAGCAATAATGGGTGAACTTTGTGGGACTGTTGTCACATCTGGTGACCTTGGCGCCGGTGGTGGCTTCGTAAATCGTGAGACCCAGCCGCCTCACAACAGAGATCGAGATGATGTTACAGTTGGCGCCGGTGTCCATGAGGATTGCCCGGTACAGCATAAGCTCGCCACCGGATGACACCAGCGCAAGCCCCTCATATAGAGTGGCATTCTGCAACTTGCAGATGGGCTGAACTTGAGCCATCAATAGCACCTGCTCGTCGGTCAGATGCTGCGCCATCTTTGCCCTCAGTGCGTCGTAAGCGGAGGTCTTGATGGTACCAGCTCGCACATGCCCATGGTCACTGAAGTCAACCACCCCCAGATCGTCCACGTAGGCAGCAGCTGCACATTGAACGGAGACGCTGTCGACCACCCCGCTGGGCATCTCGTCCAACGGCATCTCCTCGGTTGCACGATGTCCTGGACCGTCTGCTTCCCTTCTTGCTCCTTGCGTCGCTGCGGCGTGAGTGTCTTCCAACTCATGCTCATTGACCTCAGCGGGCTGTTCGGCTGCGTCATCCGGATCCTTGCCCAGAAGCTCCTCAAGTGCCACAAGATTCTCGATGTCCTTCGGGAGATCAATGGCGTTCTGGGATATCAGGATGGCAGCGATCTGCGAGCAGGCACGCACAGAGCTGCGAAGATTCGATGCCAGCAGGTGGACCTTCCTGCTGAGCACGTCGGGAGGGACGGCTCTAGGCACCTGAGCGGCCCTGTCGAACTCCTCCGGCGTCTTGACCTGGAAGCCCCGCATCTGCTGAGTGTTGCCCAAGGCGACAGCGGCGCTGGCCTGGAGGCTCGGTGCGTGATCGATGCCAACACCATGACCACCTCCCAATCCACCCCCAGCAGGGCAGTCCTGCTCATCCTCCTCGTATTCTGCCTGTTGGGTGAAGTTGGAGTTGTACTCGGTATCCGCATCGCTGGTCTCTGATAGAGCCTGTGCATCGGCGATCTCGTCATCCTTTGGAGGTGACCCTGCCTGGAGGCCTGACAATTCTGCGGCGAGCTTCTCCTTAACCTCGGCACTGGCAGCCACTTGCTGCTGCTGCTGCTGCTGTTGTGGTTGCTTCTGCTTGGCCTCCGGGAGCTTAAGCCACTCCTTGGTGGTGATCCCCATCTTGTGCTTGTCAAAG
Organism: Cymbomonas tetramitiformis; assembly: GCA_001247695.2. Taxonomy (NCBI): domain Eukaryota; kingdom Viridiplantae; phylum Chlorophyta; class Pyramimonadophyceae; order Pyramimonadales; family Pyramimonadaceae; genus Cymbomonas; species Cymbomonas tetramitiformis. Next base: position 15,854 of record LGRX02017473.1, read on the forward strand.
CGGTGTGCGATGTTGTAGGCACGCATCTGGGCATTCTTAACCTCATCTGGCCACTTGGAGTTCTGCCTGTCCTTATGGAAGTTGGGCGGCACTCGGGAATCACGACACCCCGTGTAGCAGCGATCTGGGGAGTGAGGCAGGCGCGTGAAGCACCAGTCACACTGAAACTTCTTCGAAGCATCGGGTGGGGGCACCTTGCTGTAAGAAGGTTTCTGACGTTCGGCATTATTCGCTTCCCTCACAGGCTTCTTGGCGTCGTCGCCACCATGCTGTGCCTGCTCCTTCTTCTTGGGGTCTCTGCGTCTGTCCCCAGTCCTGGAGGCAGAACCCGAGCGTCTCATGGCTGATACCAGCGCAGACAGGTCAAGCCCCATCTGCCTGGCCTCAAAGCAGGAGTACACGCAGTTGAGCCTGCGAACCAGCTCCTGCTGCAGCGTGAGGGCCCAAGCCTCTGCATCGTTCTTGAGCTTGTCCTGCACCTCCACAATCACCTCGAGGTCCTCCCAAGTAACCCTGTTGGGGGCAGGATGACTGACGCGCAGCTGCTCGGACACGCGATCTCGGTATTCTTTGATGCGCAAGCCCTTAATGCATTCCTCGATGTTCTGCCTGACGACGGAGTCCTCCACCCTCCTGCCGGTGTTGAGAGCTGCCTCCCTGCGACGACAGCTCTTCACGTAGGTGAGACCGTCCTGCGTGCTCGTTGGTCTGCGGCTTGGCGATCAAGAGATCTTCTTTCTCTTTGGTGCCCTTCATCAAGAATTTGGCTTCGAGCTCTGCAACGAACGCCCTCAAGGCCCAAGAGTAGTGAGAATCTTCATTGCCATCTGGCCCCGTGAGACCCCTCGTGGAGGTTCCCTCGACTGCCCACTCATCAGACGCCTCGCCATCCTCATCACCCTCCTCGAACACCTTACAAACTGCCCAGGTTGTCCCTGGCGCCAGCTCATGAAAAGGAGGCTGAGCGCAACGCACAGATCCCTGGTAAGCATCTCTCATGGTAACGTCTTTCAGGACATGGCAAGCGTGTGAAGCCATGACGCCATTCTTCAGGTAGGCAGCACACCACCAGTCATAAGCGACTGAGGTGGCATGGTCATCCCCTGCTAGAAACGATGGTATGCTGTCCCACAATGATCTGTAGTCTGGTCTGGACCCAGCGAAGGCCTCCTTCTGCTGCTGACTGAGCGCATGGTAAGATGCTGACTTCATGTACCTACGCTTCCTGGCCTCGAAAGCCCGCTGGACTTTCGCCACCATGTCCACAAAACGCCTGATGAAGAGCGTTCTGTCCTCACTCTTACTACCGGTGTACTGGAGTCTGACGTCATCCTTGTCAAGTGAGTGGCTCTCCTTCTCATAGTGATCCATCTCGTCTACGTCGTCAAACGCAAAGAGAAACTGGTTTGCAGGCGCTGAGGCTACTACTGCTGCTGCGAGTGCTGCTGCTCCTAGCGCTGTTGCTGCTGGAGATGACGGTTCGGAGGGAGTATTTTCTGAGCCCGACCCCTCTGCGCTCATATACTCCGTGTCAGGGTCCTGACTGGTTCGTCCTCGTGCCAGCCGTCGTGCCTCACGTTCTCTGGAATGGGCAGAGGCAGCGCTTGGCTCTGACTCTCCCTCCGTGGTGAAGTGCTGTGTTGATGCTCAGTCAACGGGACCAAGGGCGAGTCCCCCTCTCTCAGCGCAAAGCTCGTTCCCCAGTAAACTGGAGTCTTGACTCAGACTGGCTCAGGCCAGTGCACTGAGTGCCCCTGGATTTGCCTTGCTGAACAAGTGAAAGAACGAAACGCGTGTGGGCAGCGAATGCCTAGAGGTCCAGCACTGCGCTTCAGCGCTCTGAATCAGCAGCAGATGTAGAGTATTCGTGCAAGGAAAATTAAAGCTGGGCCAGAGTGCTGAGCACTTCTGGATTAGCTGAGCCAGAGTTCATAAAGAGGACAGTGACAGTGAGGTCAACTCCTTAACACCAGGAAATAGCACTGATATGCAGCGGTGTGAGCTAG
>LGRX02017475.1:0-14967 GCA_001247695.2 Cymbomonas tetramitiformis
ACTGAGTGTAGCGCGAAGGGCCAGGCCCATAACTGTTGCGGGCACACTGAGTGTAGCGCGAAGGGCCAGGCCCATAACTGCTGCGGGCACACTGAGTGTAGCGCGAAGGGCCAGGCCCATAACTGTTGCGGGCACACTGAGTGTAGCGCGAAGGGCCAGGCCCATAACTGTTGCGGGCACACTGAGTGTAGCGCTAAGGGCCAGGCCCATGAAAGATATACAGGCACCTCGTGCACTTACGTGCAACCCTTCAAACGAGAGAGGTGCTCCGGTGTATGGCCGGGCTGCCCGCTTGCTGGGATGCAACCCACAGATGGTCGTGTGCATTGTGTACATGCTGAGGCCCCCCTCGTTGGTGTGCATCTTCCAGACGACTTGACGAACGGGTGCCATGTTCTAGAGGACGAGACAGGGGCCCCCGTGGATATTGCTTCCCTGAGGGGAAAGCTGGTTGCACTCTATTTCTCTGCTAGTTGGTGCCCACCGTGCAGGTGAAACCCTAAACCCTAAAACCATATTTCTCTGCTAGCTGGTACCCGCCGTGCAGTGCCACCCGCCTTCCTCGGCATCACCTCCCCTCTTCACCTCCGCAACACATGCAACAAAACACTTGAATCTCACTTGCGTCCAGATTCCCTGCGGCCCTCTTGCCTTCTCGCATCTGAAAGCATGCAAGCCCTTTTGTCTGTCCACGTCAAGGTCCATGCAAGCCCTTTTGTCTGTCCACGTCTAGGTCCATGCAAGCCCTTTTGTCTGTCCACGTGCGGGTCCATGCAAGCTCTTTTTGTCTGTCCGCGTCTAGGTCCATGCAAGCCTTTTGCCTGTCCACGTCTGAGTCCATACAAGAAGCTTTTGTCTGTCCACGTCTAGGTCCATGCAAGCCCTTTTGTCTGTCCGCGTCTAGGTCCATGCAAGCCCTTTTGTCTGTCCACGTCTAGGTCCATTTCCTGGGGACCCATCCTTTTGCACACTCATATCTTCTCGCATCTAAATTCTCCAATTAATTACGTCGCTTTACACTCAAACTTCCCGAAGCCCTTATCCTTCCTCACATCTTATCCTTAAAAGCGCATGCCTGCATACAACCGGATCCTTCAATACCCGCGGCACTCCTCAAGTTTGACCACCACATCGTACCCGTGTACCACTATACCAGATTCCACGCAAACCCCTAAAGCCGATTTGTCTCACGGGATCTAAAACATCACTTGCCATGGAACTCCTCAAAGACCTTATGCCACCTTACTAACGAAATTCTAAACCTAACCTTCTCGCAGCCGAACTTCTCACAAATGTTCCCCTCAAAATTGCCTTTGAGCAAGAGCTTCTGTCCGCAACTCGTGGAGTTAGTTCCATTACTTTCATCTCACGATGGAGATTCTGCCTTGTGTCAAACAGGAGCTTCTCTCCGCAACTTGCGCAGTTTGCTCAACGCCATGCTTCCGACCTTGTAGTAGTATTTGTGTCTTGCGACCACTCACAGATGAGCATGGAGACTTTTGTGAAGGGGAAAGGCTTCCTACGAGTTCGATTTGACACAACGGTTAGACAGGCGCTGATGGCAGCCTACAAAGTAAGCATGCTACCTTCCCTCCTCATCCTGGACGCAGACTCTGGTCAGCTTATTACGACTTGGGGACGAATGGCAGTGATGATAAACCCCAATGGATGTGTGCAACAGTGGAGGAGACGGCGGGCAGGAATTCTAAGTGGTTGGTGGCAAGACGTCCTGATATGTATTTGATTCCCCCCCCTCAGCTGCACGTAACAAAGCAGCCACATTTGTTATGAAGGGAATTCACCATGAGTTTGAGAACGGCTACCTTATAACATGTTCTCCATAAGGCAGATACTTGGACATGAATTTCGTTTCCAGACCTTGTAGTTAAAGCAACTTTACAGTAGCACTGTTTGAATGACTGATGTAACTACTTGATAGTCTCGAACTCTCGGGTTACCACTCAAGCGTATTCAGACGGATTTGACTCCATCGGAAGGGAATCTCATCAGTAAAAATATAAAATACCAAGAAATCATAATAGTGTGTTAAAATAAAAAAAAGCCCGGAAATCGTTTGGGGGTTTTGACCCAAAGCCCCCACCTTGAAAAATGATCCAAAAGTAAACAATAAAACGTAAGCGGCAGGGAAAACATCGAGGGGAAACGGAAGGAGATTATTACATGTGAAGAAGAGAGCAAACGGGGGGACAGGAGGTACAATTCATCTGTAAAGATGCGGACTACATACACGCCTACAGTGACTACGCGCGTGGCGCAGCCTTTCTGCTATGAGGAGGCGCCAGCTTTAATTAAAACGAGTCAGCCTTTCTGCGACTCCATCTCCTCCACCCGCACAGTCAGATTGGGCATGTGCTTCGAGAGCTGCCGCACGGCCGTGAGCAGTTGGCACTCAATGTTTTTTGTTTACAGTGAGCTCACACAAGACTCATTCCGCATCTCTCGCAAGCACACCTCGCGACCTCTCTGCGACGAGCGCGAACTGCGAGCTCTATTCACTTCCTGTTTTATCAGCTGCAAAAGACAGATGCGTGGCCACGCGAGGCAACGATCGTACAGAGGTCGCGAGGTGTGCTTGCACGATTTCTCGGCGTGCACGCGGCGATCGTTGGCGAGGGGTTGGCGCGTTGCACGATTTCAAGCGACGGTATCGCAAATTTCTAGAGCTGACAGTATCGCCGAGCGCGTCACCTGCGTGAAAATTAACCGTACGTCGGTCGACGGTTTTGATCGAACTCGTTGTCGTCACTGGAGAGGCGCATACTTGGTCGGGAAAGTCGGGCAAACTATCCAATCCTTTTGGGTTAGAACATTGCCAAAATAATCTAAACAAGACGACTAGGAAGGCGATCCCTTCAACGCAATCAGGCAGATGAGCTCGACGATGTCCGCGAACCGCACAGGCTCTGGAAGTCTGGATTCCGCCCTTGAGCTGCTTCAATGGCATAAACCCTACGAAAGATACCTGGCCTGGCATCGTATTCAATATCCATACTTACGAATATCGCGCGTTTACAGGTGAATCATCAGCTTGCTGACGGACTGCAAACGAAAACAAGAACGCTCAGCGATCGATGGTTTCTTTTGAAACTGCGAGCTGCATATTTAGAGACTAGTGTTTAGACGAGATATATATATATATATACCGAGAGAGAGAGAGACGTAGAGACTATGCATACTTTTTGTTGTATGCATATACTTTTTTGTTTTTAATTCCTAAATTAATTTATTCTCACATAACGATAATTTGATGTGTGGAGTCGGCCATTCAGCGTGTCGCAGATGAGCCATTCTCGATGTCTCTCGCTGGTTCATTCCGAATGGCGAACGTCGCCGTGCACAGGTCGTGCATCATTGTCGCTCGCGGGACGGGAACCCGTCGAAGAAGTGTCACAGTTGCACTGAACCGCATTGAACTGACTGTGCTGCTTCGCCCGATTGTTCATCTATGCTGGTCGATATACAGGTATATACCTCCCAGCAAGAGAAATGCCGAAATCGATGGTGCAATTCCATCAGTAATATGGGGCGCATCGAGTTTGGCGGTGATTCCTTATGTCATGGGAAATCGGACGGCTGAAATAGACACGAAGTGCATATTTAGTTTCTTGAAATCGAAGTTGTATCCAATTGAACTCTCTCGATTGTGCATTTGGTCGGGGTCGACAGTTAAGAAAGACTACTAGACGATCTTCCATAAAATACACTTTTCGTAATAAAAACTCGTTCTCATTGAACTGTTCCCCTCTCAAACCCCGAGTCTTGGACGGATCAAAAGTTGAAATCGAAAAATCGTTGGTGAATCGAAATCAGAATGTTGCATTCTTAGAATCATTACCTGTGCGCGTACCATATTAGTGAGGATTAGACATGATGGTCTAGTCGGTTAGTATCCTAGAACGTTTTGAGGGCATCTGGGCTTCAATTCCCAGTCTCGACCGCAAACGTCGATCTGCGCCGGACGGGCGTTCGATATCATCGCGATGAGATCGATCGAGAAATTTCGGGGGTGCCGGAGGGGGGGTCCCTCGACCCGTGCCGTACAACTACTTACCGACGAACCAACGGCGCGTACGGTGCCACCATCGCGATCTGCGCGCACGCGTGTATGGAGCGGGGGGGTGCAGGGATTGATAAGCCACGCTGAAAATCCCGAAGTGTGCATCCTATGGTAAAATTTTAAACCCAACAAAGTCAAGGAGAAACTATCTAAGGTTCACAGATGAGTGAAATATCCGCATATTGCTCAGACGCTATCTAAGGTTCACAGATGAGTGAAATATCCGCATATTGCTCAAACGCTATCTAAGGTTCACAGATGAGTGAAATATCCGCATACTGCCCAGACGCTATCTAAGGTTCAAAGATGAGCGAAATATCCGCATATTGCTCAGACGCTATCTAAGGTTCACAGATGAGTGAAATAACCGCATATTGCTCAGACGCTATATCTAAGGTCCACAGATGAGTGAAATAACCGCATATTGCTCAGACGCTATCTAAGGTTCACAGATGAGTGAATTATCCGTATATTGCTCAGACGCTATATCTAAGGTTCACAGACGAGTGAAATAACCGCATATTGCTCAGACGCTATATCTAAGGTTCACAGATGAGTGAAATATCCGCATATTGCTCAGACGCTATCTAAGGTGCACAGATGAGTGAAATATCCGCATATTGCTCAGGTGGTTTCGAGTGTCTTCCACTGCATCACGTTCCTCCTGCGCAGGGCACAATCCGGCAATCACTCAGATCACTTCAACACCCAGAGCAGATCCCGCAGGCTGCATCTCTCATATTGTACAGAGCAGATCACGCAGGGCCGCATCTCTCATATTGTACAGAGCAGATCACGCAGGGCCGCATCTCTCATATTGTACAGAGTAGAACACGCAGGGCCGCATCTCTCATATTGTATTCGGCTGCTACATTGGGGATACATAGGTCTCCCGCACCAAAGAAAGAGAAGCGTCCACGATCGAAGTGTCGAAGTGGAAGAACATGGACAGCAGAACTCTATTCTAGGACTACTGATCAAATCGCCACGACTCCCCCTAAACTTTCCAGGACTCCAAAAGGTTCAGCACCGTCACACGCAATTTGCACAGACTTCCAGACAGACTAACTTCTCCGACGTCGTGGATCTTCGACGACGAGAAACTTCGGTGAAGAGTCTGAGGTGCAAGGTCCACAGGCCTTGGGTTATTGACACCTCCAGGATCACATTTGGATCAGACTGGATCATATTTCATCTCCTACACATATAGGGGGCCCTATGCATATCATGCACAGTGCGATTGGATGGGCCTGCCACCTGAAGTGCTGCTCGCTCGTGCTCCAGGCGCACAAGGTCCTGCTGCACTAAATATGCCTCCTCCATCGTTTGCTGTGCTATCACTTTTAGACTCCTGCAAGCCACGTCGACGCAGCTTCACGAACTCATGCAATCACACATCTGGCGGCAACGTGGCAAATAATCTCAGAGATGGACGAATGGAATCGATTTACGCATCCCACATCGCTTGTTGAATACGCATGAGTACCGATCTCGCCCGAAAACAGCAAATCCATTTCACTGTCCCAGTTACCGCTGCCTGTTGCAATCCCAAAGGGTGCCCCTTCGACTGGACCGACACTTGAGTGGCAGCGTCACCCATTGCCACATCCCCTGCCCCCTCACTTGCGGCTGCCGGCTCTCCTCAGCCCCTCACCTAGCACTGCCACTTCTCCCGTCTGCCTGACCCACCACTGCCCGCTCTTCCACCCCATTACCCGTCACTGCCCCCCTCACCAAGCACTGCCACTTCTCCCGTCTGCCCAGCCCACCACTGCCCGCTCTTCCACCCCCATTACCCGTCACTGCCCCTCACCAAGCACTGCCACTTCTCCCGTCTGCCTGACCCACCACTGCCCGCTCTTCCACTCCATTACCCGTCACTGCCCCCTCACCAAGCACTGCCACTTCTCCCGTCTGCCTAGCCCACCACTGCCCGCTTTCCACCCCCCCATTACCCGTCACTGCCCCCTCACCCACACCTCCTAGCCACCACTGCCCGATGCCCACCCCCTTAAGCCATGCATCCCCCCTCGCCTGTCTCACCCACCACTGCCCCCCTCCTACCCACTGCCCGCTGTCCCGTAGCCCACAGCCACTCGTTCTCACGCCCCTCTCATATACCGCTGCCCGTTGCACCCCCACGTCACCCCCACTGCCCCCCAGCTCCCCTGCTCGCCCACTTGCTAGCTCTGCCTTCGCCTCACCCACCACGGTGCGATCCCCAACGCCCTCAAACCCCCACTGCCTGGTCCCCACATCTCCTCATCCACCACTGCCCCCTCTTTGGCCCCCCTCACGCACCACAGCCCCTCCCATTCCCCTTACCTTGCATTGCACGCCTACCGCCCATCCACCCGTCACTGCTGCCTCCCTGCCCCCTCACCCACCACTGCTTGCTCTCCCTCCCCCAACTGCCGCTAGCCGCTCTGCGGTGCGTTAAATCATTTGACGTCGCTGCCCCTTCTCCCCCTCTCCCGAATCGCCGGGACCTTATGGCATGCCCGAGGGCTTGCAGTTCATCGGGCGGGTGACAGTCAGAGCACCGTTGCTGTTCCTGCGCGTCAAGAAGCGCGGCTTGCGTCCGTTTCGCATCTTCCATCAGCTTCACACCTTCGCTCTCCACCTCAGCGAGCTGCGCCTGAGGCAGCATGCAGGCACAGCCTCTCCACCTCAGCGAGCTGCGCCTGAGGCAGCATGCAGGCACAGCCTCTCCACCTCAGCGAGCTGCGCCTGAGGCAGCATGCAGGCACAGCCTCTCCACCTCAGCGAGCTGCGCCTGAGGAAGCATGCAGGCACAGCCTCTCATTACTAAATGCCGACACTCATCGGTGGAATGTCGAAGAGATTTTCGCATGCGCTGATAGCGATCAGGCGTACCTCTCATTTTTGTGCCGTGGTAGCAATCAGGCTTGTGCTTTAATCTGATGCGATGCGCTGATAGCGATCAGACTTATGTTTTATTCTTGGTTGTCTACCCCTAAAAATGACCCTAAAAACAATAAAAATGGACAGCCTTTTCAGGGTGTACCCTTTTTTGCCCCCACAGCTGGAAGACTCTTGACGGCTGCATGACTCTTGACGGCTGGACACTGATGACCACGAGACGCCGGAGCATTAAAGGCAAGATGCTGATTGATGACCGCCACACGCCGGAGCATTGGGGGCAAGATGCTGATTGATGACCGCCACACGCCGGAGCATGGCTGGCAAGATGCTGATTGATGACCGCCACACGCCGGAGCATTGCTGGCAAGATGCTGATTGATGACCGCCACACGCCGAAGCATTGGGGGCAAGATGCTGATTGATGACCGCCACACGCCGGAGCATTGCTGGCAAGATGCTGATTGATGACCGCCACACGCCGAAGCATTGCTGGCCAGACATGTGATGGTCTAGAAATCAATATTCGGAAGGACACCCGGAGGGCCGGCTCAAGAAGGGCCCCAACATGGCTCCGCTCTCGCGTGCACGCCTGAGGCGCGGCGCACCTTGAGGGCGCCTTCCTCCTCGTCCCATTGAGCTTTCTCGGCGGCGTGTGCCGCCAGTGCCTTATCCACCTGTGTGTCCTCCAACGCCGCACCGCACCCTCTCAACGAGATGGCAAACAATGGTGCAAAGGTTGGACCTCGGAGCTTGCCAAGCTAGGCAACAAGAAATCGCCACGAGCTCGCCACAAGCAAAAGCCCTAAAAGCTTCTCGAGGAGGCGACACAGGATGCTCTTTGTTCTGACAAAGTCACAGAGGTGCCGACACTTGCATGGGCGCCATTACAACGAATAACATGAGACAGGCCAAGCGACGTCAGCCCGGCAATCGCTCGAAAAGAGGCATTCAGCATCTACGGACAAGACGAGACCGTGACACAATGTGCGATGCAGAGAACAAGTACGCGTGCAGCGCCAAGTCCAAAGGTGCAGCGACAACACTACCCCGCGCATAGATGTCACGTAGACACCCCTGTGGGACATCACATGAAAGACCGTGTCCCGAGTTGAACTCGCTACAGGCATACCTCCCTGGTGGCCACAAGGAAGGGTGCAGAAGACATGGTCGGCGCATGGCGAAGAGTAGCAAGTTGCCGAGCGACTCCTTCCGCTCACCGACCAAGTGACAAGGCTCGCATAGCAGCGGACAGATCACTTGAAATGGGATCAAGTGACAAGGCTCGCATAGCAGCGGACAGATCACTTGATATGGGATCAAGCGACAAGCCTCGCATAGCAGCGGACAGATCACTTGAAATGGGATCCTCCAACCCATTGATATTTGGCGTCCGATTTCCGCTCACAGCGCGGCCCTCTCGGGATGTCCTCTTACACAGCAGCTCACAGTGGCCAGAGGCGGTTTAAGAGTTCATTCAAGACGCTAACAAGAACGGCCAATCGATGGCGCTCACGTTTGTTTCCAGGCCATCTCGCAAAGACTTGGTACAGACGTGCACACTATCACGTTCCCGACTCGGATATTTGTTGTCAAGTCTATGCTGAAGGCTTTGGGTCCCCGGCCGGAGCACATCGTGCGCCTCAAATGAATTTGGTCCCCGGCCGGAGCACATCGTGCGCCTCAAATGAATTTGATTGCGTTCAAGTGGGATTATTGCGTCTGATGCCCCTTCAACCAGCTAAATGATGCAGAGTCAGCTGCGTTCAGAATGCGCCACCCTGCACCTGACAATGAATCATTCTACGTGGATCAAATATGACAAAGTTTTAGCGGATAATGCAAGCACTGAGTGTCATATTCAGTCCCTCGTGTCATATTTTGGCGGATCATGCAAGCACTGAGTGTCATATTCAATCACTTTCTATTTTGGCGGATCATGCAAGCACTGAGTGTCATATTCAGTCCCTCGTGTCATATTTTGCGGATCATGCAAGCACTGAGTGTCATATTCAGTCACTCGAAAGTCATATTTTGGCGGATCATGCAAGCACTGAGTGTCATATTCAGTCCCTCGTGTCATATTTTGGCGGATCATGCAAGCACTGAGTGTCATATTCAGTCACTCGTGTCATATTTTGGCGGATCATGCAAGCATTGAGTGTCATATTCAGTCCCTCATGTCATATTCAGTCACTGCGGTCATATTTGGCGGATCATGCAAGCACTGAGTGTCATATTCAGTCCCTCGTGTCATATTTTTGGCGGATCATGCAAGCACTGAGTGTCATATTCAGTCACTCGTGGCATGGCGGATCACAGTCACTGAGTGTCATATTCAGTCACCGTGTCATATTTTGGCGGATCATGCAAGCACTGGAGTGTCATATTCAGTCCCTCGTGTCATATTTTGGCGTATCATGCAAGCACTGAGTGTCATATTCAGTCCCTCGTGTCATATTTTGGCGGATCATGCAAGCACTGAGTGTCATATTCAGTCACTCGAGTCATATTTTGGCGGATCATGCAAGCACTGAGTGTCATATTCAGTCCTCGTGGTCATATTTTGGCTGGATCATGTCAATTTTGGTGATCATGCAAGCATGAGTGTCATATTCAGTCACTCGTGTCATATTTTGGCGGATCATGCAAGCACTGAGTGTCATATTCAGTCCCTCGTGTCATATTTTGGCGGATCATGCAAGCACTGAGTGTCATATTCAGTCCCTCGTGTCATATTTTGGCGTATCATGCAAGCACCGAGTCAACAGGAGGAGTGCACGGCAGCCACCTCTTCATGTTCTTCCTGTAAGGTCGCATAGTATAACCTACGGTCGCTGCGGTTGTCTAGCTTCGGGTCCTTCCCTTTCCTGTGCTCCAAGCGCACGTGCGGCCATCTCAGGCCTCATCTCCCATAATCCAGGGAATAAATTGAGTCATGCGTCATGCATGCCATGCGTCCACCATGTGTCATGCATGCCATGCCGTCCACCATGTGTCATGCATCCCATCCACCATGTGTCATTCATGCCATGCCGTCCACCATGTGGCATGCATGTGGAAGGGCGATTATTTGGGCCAGCACACCAGTGAAGGCATGGGTCTCACAGTTCACCGATACGGGACAACACCTAAGCCCTAGACATTCCGAGGTGTTAGAAAAGCGCCCAGAACTGCACACTTACCTGCCTCTCATTTCGTTTAAAAGGCCTTCCACTTTGACGGAGCGGTCCCGCTGCTTCAAGTATTCCTGACGGCGCTTGGCTGCCACTTTGCCTCGTGGGGAATTCTCAGGGTATGGATTTTGCCACTCGCGGCGGAACTGCACTCCAAACTCCAACGGCCAACCCTCCATTAATTCATCGGCCGACCCTCCATCATGTCATAGGCCAACCCTCCATTATTTCATCGGCCGACCCTCCATTATGTCATAGGCCAACGCTCAAGGTGCAAAAACCCATATTTCTCAAGCCATAGTGGCGGCGATTGCAGGCTTGAATGAGGTCAGCAGTGATGGGGGGGCAAGGCGTCTGAGTGGAAGAGAGGGGACGAATGGCGAGACAGCCACACGAGGTGAAAGCACACACGACACGCTGCCACAGGATGAGCAAAAAAGGTCATTCAGTGTCCGCACAGAGCAAGGTGACCACGGGTGGCATGAGACGCTGGCTCTCCGCCAGATGGCACAGAAAGGCTGCTACTTGAGCATCTGGAGAACTATAGAAAGGTGTGGCTGGGAAGGGAGGGTGCAAGTACGTGAAGAAGCATACCATCCAGCCCTCGAAGAGTGACCACGAAGGTAAGTTCTCATGACCGTAAGGAAGATTTGGGTTACTGAAAGTATGCTCTTGTGTGGTAGGCGTTCTGCTCTCTTTTGGCGACTTAAAAATTCCTTGGTTCATCGGGGGGGCTCCAAAAGTAGGCCTACCATTGCTTCTTGCATCTTGCTCCACTGTGAATCCCCATATGTCACCTTGGTACAAGGCTTGGTTCCTGGGGTTATGAAATGCGTGTCGAGGAGGAATCGCAGGAGCATAAGTGATAGAGATATTATGATCATGCAGGCATGGAAGGGTGAAAAAGGCAGTGCACCCAAGGTACTGAACGAGGCAGCTCGGGAATAGGGTAAAACAGAACCTTCTATGACGGTATCTAAATCAGTGCTGACAGTCTCCGCGATGGATATGCGGTCCCAATCACTTTCGTTCGCTACGTACTCGGCTGAATTCACCATTAAGTAAACCCAAGTACCTCACAACTTTCAGCATTAATTTGCACCCCTTGGTCACATGCCCGGAATCAAGTCAGCTCAAGCATGAAGATGCCAAACGAATACCATGTGACTACAGCGGCCTCGCAATCGTACCAAAAGGAGCAAGCAGAACCAGTGGTTGGGAGCCAAAAGCAGATATTGGCATTGTATCAGCTAGCCAGCAGTCCTACATCCTTACCAGATCCATCAACCTAAATTTCGTAAAGCGTGCGTGCTGGCAAAATCTTTACTCTTACAAAGTGGCCGATAGGCTGTAACAGCAGATGCAATCATGCAACTCGGGGAGATTCATAACTCAAAGCGTGTTCCCAAGAATAAATTGTATGACCAATTTTGCCAGCATGGATGATGAAGGAAGATGTCAGAACGACACCAAAAGCGGAGGCAAAAATGATCCCCGAGACATCAAGGGGCGACACTAAGCGTGGTTGTGACCACAACCTGTCGCTCCTCGCACATAAGCAGACTAGTCTGCACTACCGACAAAGAGGTACACTTAAGAAGTCACAAGGGATCCGCATCCCGCCACCCCCTCCGCCAAGCAGCCATCCCTGTTCTAAACGAGTCCCCAGTGCTTTGAGCCACACACAAAAATGCTAAAACTGGTCGGCCGATCAACCCCGAAAGGGACGAAAGAAGCACGCAAGAGTAGCGCAGGCTTTGTTTGACATAGCACCGCACACTGAGCGATGTTGAACATCAGCCTGAGACGATTAGGATGCTCGGCAGCAGCGTATAGTCAGAGGCCAGCTGAACGTTGGGTGGATCCAAGCCTCAAAGCCGTGTTTGGCGGGGTGAGTATAATGGCCGATGATGCCGCGTGGCTCAAGGGCCACCCTGGCCGATGATGCCGCGTGGCTCAAGGGCCACCCTGGCCGGTGATGCCGCGTGGCTCAAGGGCCACCCTGGCCGGTGATGCCGCGTGGCTCAAGGGCCACCCTGGCCGGTGATGCCGCGTGGCTCAAGGGCCACCCTGGCCGGTGATGCCGCGTGGCTCAAGGGCCACCCTGGCCGGTGCTGCCGGGTGGCTCAAGGGCCACCCTGGCCGATGATGCCGGGTGGCTCAAGGGCCACCCTGGCCGATGATGCCGCGTGGCTCAAGGGCCACCCTGGCCGGTGATGCCGCGTGGCTCAAGGGCCACCCTGGCCGGTGATGCCGCCGGGCTCAAGGGCCACCCTGAAGCGTCTTTGCTCCACAAAGCTCCGAACAAAATGTACAACATTCTTGAAGCGTGTGCCCAAGCCTTTGTCCCCGTTGCGTGGGCACTTCGTGCAAACCCTATGGATCTCAACCGACGCTCTCATAGCAGTGAGGATACTAGAACCTTATCCAAAATATCGACGTAAGGCTCCAGAACCAAACTAAGATCCAAACACAAAGAATGCATGGAGCGCTCGAAGGTCCAATCTGAACGATCAGCACGTAAAAACAAGAGCACGATGTCCCATCATTCATGCTACGCAACATGAACGCGGTGGAGAGTCAAAGTCAAAACGTGTAGCGAGCTTTAGACTCACTCCAAGAATTTAACCACACACTGAACGGCATGATGTATGCTGCCTCAACGAAACGTAAGCAGAGGAAAAAGCATGGGGGGCCGTGGCTACACACTGAAAGATACGAGAAATGCCTGGACGCCCATCCATTACACATATACACACATATATAAAATAGTAGTAGCGCACAAAAGTGTGACCACCAAGTCACGCAATTCACAACAAGATCTTCGTTTCCAATAATTCATGCCATGTAACATGCACAAGACCACGACTCAAGCTCCACACATTTACGCACGCACACGTACTAAGCATGTACCCACGTACAAGCAAGCACACACGCACACACTCAATACGAAAACAGCTACACCATTTAAAGGCCGACGTGGTGTTCAAGTTCGAAACGGTGAAGGATACCTATTGAACCCCCCTTCGAGTATGGCTCTTCAAAGTCTTCCTGCAAGGTGAAACACGCACTTCGGCGCTTCAAACCGTCTGCTTGAGGGATATAGTCGAGACGGCTGCATAAATATTACAGCAAATAAGGGTACATGTTTTCATACCTCGTACGTGTTCTCCATCGAGGTGCAGACCGTTCACAATCGGTTTCGCTGTGCCCAGTTGCTCACGTATGAGCCAGCAAGTAAAGGCCACTTCTTAATCACGAGATAAATATGCAGTACCTCGTCATCGCTTTCTTACCAAGGAGCTATTCCTATACTTCTCTCGCTTCTCCTCGTATTTTCACTCTTGCTGCAAGCAGAGTGAAAGGCGTGAAGTCCTGTCGCTGTCGCTCGGCTCTCCCGTCGTGTGCTGTCGCTGTCGTGTGATTCAACGCCAAGCGAAGGGTGAAGGGGGTTAAATACAGTTGTGCCCATGCCCCCTCGTGACCTATGACCTACGAGGCCGCGTCGCGTCGCGTCGCGTCGCGTCGCGTCGCGTCGTCGGCGTCGGCGTCGGCGTCGTGCGACTAATAATTACGCTACGTGTGTCACTGGCGTCGCGTCGCGTCGCGTCGGGCTGTTCGAGTGTCACTCATCAGTGAGTTACTGATGATACAGGTGACACTGTTCAACTGTCGGTTGCTACCGCGCGCGGTCGTTCTGGCGGGTGGTCTTCATGTTCCACATCATTATCCGCCAGAACATCGGCGTCCTCATGAACTCACGGCCTCGAACATGATGCGGGCTGCTTGATTTTAGCTGCTATAATACCCCCCCGTCCTCCTCCCCCTTAGCAGTGCGAATCTCGGACACCGCTAGCTAGCTAGGCACAATTACGCGTACAATTATCCATAGAGTAAGTCATCATAGAGTAACCGTTTCCCATATAATCTTGAGTCCGGAGGCGTATCCCTTGTAGTGCGGGTCCTATACTAGTAACAAGTGCTTCAATGGATGCATCAGTAAATCAGTATATATCAACGTAATATATCCATGCCCACTGCATTATGTAAAAGACTATCATCCTCGGAATTGAAGTATCGCAACCCGACACGACAAGTAAAATGAAAAGTTATGCTAATTTTTGTGAAATTTGGTATTTGTGTTCTGAATATCAGCTAATCAGTATGAGTTCCTGTCTTTTAAGTGTTAAGATGACAACACAATCGAAGTCAAAACGAAGTCAGATAGCCGCAACTATTTCAAAATTGGTTATTACAAGTTCTCCCTGGGATTTGAAAAAAAGAAGGTCCCTCTAGAGTGTTAAGAAAAGAAGTCACTCTAGCACTTCACGGAATAACTCAAAACGAAGTGAGTTGGACACATTTATCTAAAATTTAGGTATTAGAAGATTCCGAAAATCCGGAAGATTCCGAAAAAAAGCGGCACCCGGGACTCGCACCCAAATCACTCTCGAGTGTTAAGGAAAAAGTCACTCTGCGGAGTGACAAACATTTTTGCACTCTTGGCGGCGGTCCAAAGATCCGGAGAAAAAAAGCTCCCCCCCGGGACCCGCACCCAAAGTCACTCTAGGGTGGCAAGAAAAAAAGTCACTCTGCGGAGTGACAAACATTTTGGCACTCTCGGCGGCGGTCCGGAAAATCCAAGGAAAAAAAAGCTCCACCCATGACTCGCACCCAGAGTCACTCTCGAGTGTTAAGAAAAAAAGTCACTCTGCAGAGTGACAAACTTTTTTGCATTCTCGGCGGCGGTCCGAAAAAATCCGGAGAAAAAAACCTCCACCCGGGACCCGCACCCAAAGTCACTCTCGAGTGTCAAGAAAAAAGTCACTC
>LGRX02017477.1:0-27005 GCA_001247695.2 Cymbomonas tetramitiformis
ATGTGCTGAGTTGTGTTTTTTTTTTTGCAAGGGATCGTCGGGGCTTTTTGGGAGTTCTGGCGGGTCCGGTGCGGGGTTGCGGCTCGTGATCAGAAAGACATGGAGCATGCTGCTGCTTGCGGCTTGAGCCTTCGTTGCAGCGTGGTGGAGGTGTCGGCGATGATGAGCCACACATTGCGCCTGCCGAGTGGGCCCTTCTGCTTGCAGAGTAAGATACTCATACGCTGAGCAGTGGCCAGTTCCCACAGCCAGCTCCGTCGGGCTGCGTGTGCGTCGAACACGTAGTGCAAGGGAACGTGGGCGCATGTCAGCTCCCTCCCCATGGTCAACAGTGGCAGGGCGATGTCAAGCACCCTGAAGGCAGGGCTGGTGACGACGACGTTGTAGCTGTTCATGCGCTGGACGTTTTCGGGTTGCAGGGCGTCCACCGGGGTGCTCGTGGCCATGGCGGGGTTGATGTCTGAGGAGTGCGTCGGCACACCGTGAGGGTGTAGGGCTACTTCGATGGCGCCAGTGCCGGCGTAGGGATCCCACACCTTGTCCGCGGGATGCCAGGTGACGTGAGCTGCCAACTGCTCGATTTCAGCGGGGGTGGTGACCACTAACTGCGTACCCCACTGTTTTGCGCTCACGCGTTGGCATTCTGCGTCAGTCATCGGGTGGCGGTGTTTGACAGCGTCGGAGTTGGCGGTGGTGGAGTCCGAGAGCTCTTGGGCCTGTTGGCGCACGTGCTGGGCGAGCTTGGTGACGTGGGCGGGGTCCCAATGCCCTGGCAGGAGGGTGGCTATGGCGCGCAGCATGGTCTGTCTGTCGCCAAGGTCCCAGGTGCTGGGGAGGCTGTCGAAGGGTGTGGGTGTGGTGGCTGAACTGGGTGAGCATTTTGGGATGGATGCCAATGCTGTGTGCAGGGCTCGCTCTGCATCCAGTTGTGGCTGAGCCACTGCCTGCTTTTGCGGGGCTGTCGCGTTGTCAGGCAGCAAATATTGCTGCAGTTCTGCCAGCGTGAAGGTCTCTGAGTCCCCGTCGTCGTACTCGCACTTCAGCGCGTAAGGGCGTTCTGCGGCCCCCAGCCATCGTATGGTGCCCTCGTATGGGTTCCCGTCGATAACCTTTAGGGCGCGCTTTCCGTCCAGCTGTTTGCCCCTGTTCTCGTAGGCGGCGAGGTACGGGGGGGAGAGGTCGTCGTCCGGCAATAGGCCTAGGCAGCGTGGGCAGTACCAGAATTCTTCGTCGGGGACCCGTGTTAGCTTAGGCTGCAAGCATCCCAGGTGATAGCCCTGATTGCAGTCATCGCAGAGGAGAATGCTGGCGGGGCGATCAGCCTTTTTGCACACCTGGCAACGCGCATCTTCGTTGTCGTCGAGGTTGTAAGTGATGGTGGGGTCGACGTCAGGCAGATGGCAGATGGCTATCTGCGAGCAGTGGGCGTTGCAGGTGCTGCCGCATCGGCCTTGCAGCACTGCGGTGCCGTCGTCGGGCAGCTCTTTGATCTGAAGTATGGGGTCGCGCGTGTGGACCTGCAAGCCGTGGTTCACGCTGCGCTTCAGGAACACGAAGTCGCCCACGCGGAAGTTGAACTGTTTGGGCAGGTACTTCCCTGAGCGCACCTGCGCGTATCGCTCGGTTTGACGGTGCTGAGCTATGGCGATGTTGCTGCCAGCCATGATGGTGGCCCTCTTGACGTACTCGGCGCGTTCAAGGTAGCTGGCTGCCATGGCGGCGGCGTCCATGCAGGAGTCTAACGGCTGGCTGAGGCGCTCCTTGATGGCCGGGGGCAGCGTTGGGCGCTGGGCGTACACGAGCTCGTATGGTGCCAGGCGCGTGGACTCCTGCGGCGTGGCGTTATATCCCAGCATGATCCACGGAAGGAATGAATCCCACCGGTCAATGGACCCAGCCTGCTTGCACGCCTTGGTGAGGGCGGCTTTGGTCATCTGGACGACGCGCTCGCTGAGGCCGTTGCTCTGGGGGTGGGACTGCGACGTGGTACGGTGGTCAATCAGGTTGTCCTTGAGCAGCTGGGCAAACTCCTTTTCCCACTCGCCACCGTTGTCGGTCACCACCTCAGCTGGGCACCCGAACCTAGCTATGACGTGGAGGGCGAAGGCCTGCGCGGTCTCCGCGGGTTCCTTGGTGTGCAGCGGGATGAGGCAGACGTACTTGGTGAAGTGTTCCACGACTACCATGACGTACTGGTAATTGTTCTTGGCCTTGCGGGGCATTTTGGCCAAGTCGGTGGAAAACTGGTAGTACATGCCCTTGACTTCCAGTGGGTTCAGGTGGGGGGGCGTGCTTGTCGAAGGTGGTGCGGTAGCGGGCGTAGGCGTCGCATTTGCTGACGACGTCGGAGCATGTGTCGTACAGCTTGGGCCAGTAGAACGCGTCCCTCACCATGGCGGCGGTGCGTCGGCGGCCGAAGTGCCCACACCTTTCGTGCATCTGCTGAACGATGCGGCGTCGCTGGTCCACTGGTGGAACCGGGCGCCTCGCCCCGTTGGGCAGGATGCGGATCAGGGTTTCTCCTTCAAGCGCGTAGTGTCGTGCTCGTTTGCTTACGGCCGCAATGAGGGTGGGGTCGCAGGGGCGTTCGCCCCTCAGCCACTGCAGCATTTCCTGGTCGTCGTATGGTTCTGTTGCCTCGCGCACCTCGGCCGCGGCGCTTAGGGTCCGGGTGACCTTTTCGCTGGGGAAGCTGGGTCGCGGGCTGTGGGCCTGCTGTTGAGAGCTTGTGTGGAGTGCGGGTGTGGGTTCACTGGCGGGTACGAACTGCATGGGGGTATTGAGGGAGGTGGTTGGGCTGCGTGTTGTGGCGGTGGCATCGCACGGTGCCGCGCCCAGCCCGCTCTTGTCGTGGGGTCGTTGACCGCGGCACTCGGGCGGTGGTTGGTGTGCTGCCCGAACGAGCGAGGCTGTGGCGCCCGGCCCGTACAGTTGCCGTAGCTCTGATGCCTCCAACCGGGCGGACCGCTTGATGGTGCTGAGGGCTGCCGCCCATTGGGTTATGACGGCTTCCGGGGATCCCACGGGTGATTCCTCCCACTCCTCACAGTGGTGGGAGGAGGCCTTGGGCGCGGCGTGCTCGGAGATTGAGTGTCTTGACTCAATTTGCAACCGCGGGGCTTCCGCTCGGTTGAGCAGGTAGCACACGGTCAGGATGCGGGAAACGCAGCGGACGTCGAAGGCCCTGCCCAGCATCTCACCTCGCTCGCGTGCTGAGACGCCGGGTGCTCGTGTGGCTCCGGTCTGGAATCCCATGGCGCGCTCCTTCTCCTCGGGTGTGGGCGGCCCCCACTGCTGTGCGGCGTGGTCCCAGACGGTGCCCTTCCTGCCGTCCCTGAATTGGTAGGAGTCTGGAAAGGACATTATGGTGGGCCACGCCCTCATGGGTTCTCCGCGCACGTTGCAGGGGTAGTGGCCGGATGCGGTGTCGTCGGCTGCGTCCTGTTCGGTGCGGCCGGGGTCCAGAATGTCCCTCACGAGGCGACAAGGGTTTCGCTCCACGGTGTCAAGCACTGATTGCGCGTCTGCGTGGCCGGCCATGTTCGTCCAGTAGTTCCGTAGGCGGTGCGCACGCGCCCCCATGCGTGCTGCGTCCACGGTGATGGGCATGCCAATCATGGAACACATGAGGGGGTGCATGACGTCGCGGACCTCGCGGCTGTTGAAGTTATGCTGCGCTGCCACGCACTCGATCATGTAAGCGAACCTGTCATGCCCTGCCAGAAGTTGCAGCTGTCCCAGCACACGCACCACGTCGTACAGGACTGACGAGTGCTGACCTTTCAACCCTCGCAGGGACCCAGCCGCCGAGAGGTCCTGGCATTCTGTGCCCACCATGGCGAAGATGTACGGACTCTCGTTGGTGAGGGCCAGCAGGTCACTGCGAGTTATGCGTCTGAGGTCTTGGGGTACTGAAGTGAAGGCGTCGTGGAGGGCTTCCAGGGGGAGCTGTTGCGGGAACCGGTTGTGCAGTTGCACCAACCTGTGCTTGGCGACTTGTCGACTTTTTGCGTTGCTATCGCAGTAGACATATTTGGTGACGTTGCCGCCTGCGATGAGCCATGCCTCCAAACCCGAACACAGGCCTGCGCAGAGCTCTATGACCACGACCCCTTCGGCATGGAGGTCGGACACGGTTCGCTGAGGGAGCGGGCGCGTGTCCAGGCCGGTTGCCTGCCCGTCCACACACTCGCCGCACAGCACCCGGGTGACGGGGACGTGCCTTCTGCTGCCTAGGTACGCGTCCACCCAGCAGCATGCCTCCTCCCAGAGTGTCAGCGCGTCGTCGTCGCGGGCGTCGTCGTCGCTGTACTCGGCGTGCATGGACCAGTGCTCCCCCAGGTGGTGGCTGACTAGGTCGTGACTCGTGCAGGGGTCGCCGGGCAGCCCGCCCACATGGCTCTCGTATTGCCATGAGGCTATGGGGGTGATGTCCTGCGTGCTCTCCTCGGGGGATCGAGGGTGTCGGGCGCAGAGGCAGGCGAAGGCTCCTGCTGTGGTTAGCGCGGCTTCCTCCTCGGTGGGGTCCAGGCTAGCTCCGGTAGGGTCCAGTGACGATTCCCTCGGATATCGAGATAGCACATCAGCGTTGGTATGGCTGATTCCTGCTCTGTGCACGATGTCGTACTCGAACTCCTGCAGGGAGACCTGCCAACGCAGGTGCATGCCGGTCAGGGATTGCGAGGAGCGCAGCCACGTCAGCGGCTTGTGGTCGGTGATCAACGTGAACTTGACGCCATGCAGGTAGTGTCGGAAGGATCTCACGCCGTACACGGCCGCGAGGGCTTCCCCGTAGAAGCTGCTGTAGCGCATTTCAGATCGGGAGAGCGAGCGGCTGGCGGCCGCGATGATGACGTCGCGATCCTCGTCGTCCTTTTGCCCCAGTATAGCAGAGATGCCGACCCCTGACCAGTCGGTCATGAGGTACAGCGGCCGGCTTAGGTCGTAGGCGTGTATGACCACGCCGGGCTCGGTGAGCCGTTTCTTGAGCTGGGCCAATGCGTCGTCGTGCTCCTTGCCCCACAAGTCCTTGACGTTCTCGTTGCCTTTTCTCAGTAGGCAGTTCAGCGGCCATGCCATCGACGAGTAGTCCTCTTTGCCGATGCGCGCGGCCATGATCCGGTAGAAGTTCATGAAACCCAGTATGGCCCGAACGCCTCTCACATCTGTGGGCGTGGGCAGTTCGAGCAGGGCGGCCACTTTGGCCTGGTGAGGTGACAGCTTACCGGGTCGAAGCAAGAAACCCAGAAATTCGCACCCGCCGGCGGCGAAGACCGACTTGCCGGGGTGACCGCGCAGCCCCACTTTGCTTAGGCGCTGCATGACTGCCTCCAGGTCGGCCAGGTGTTGGCGGGCGGTGGGCGAGGTCACCAGGATGTCGTCGCAGTATACTTTGGCGCAGCTGAGTCCGCGCAGCTCGTGCTCGATTACCCGCCCAAACATGGCGGTGCTGTTCGCGCTGCCGAAGGGCATGCGCTTGTAGACGTACTGCTCGGGGGCGGCACCGTCGCGTGCCCACCAGAAGCATGTCTTCAGCGACGCGTCGTCGGTCAGCACGATTTGGTGGAAGCCGCTGCGTAGGTCCAGCTTGGTCATGTACTGGTCGCGGCCGATGTCGTGAAAAAGGTCTTCGGGCAGCCGTGGAGGCGTACGGTCTCGGAGTGAAAGCTCGTTGACGCCTCGCAGGTCCAGCGCCACACGCTTATCCGTCCAGGAGCCATCCAAGGCCTTTATCATGGCAACGACGACGTTGCAGGTGTTCTCGCAGTATTTCGGGGCTTTCTCGATGATGCCGTCCGCCAGCAGCTTGTTGAAGTGTTCGTCGATCAGAGCCCGTTCGGCTGGCGAGAATCGCCGGGGCTTCTGGTAGTGCGAGGCTGACTCGTCCTTGAAGGGGATGTCAAACTTGCCGATCTCTCCCGTGTATCCGGGCAGATCGGTAGCGGAGGTGGCCATAAAGCCCTTTTCGCGGAGTAGGAGGTCGCGCAGGGCCTGCCATTCTTCGTCGGTCCACGCGCCCTCACCGTTGAAACCTGCTTGAGGCCCTATGATGACGTCCAGCTCTTCGTCACGGGCGTGCAGTGCTTCGACGTCATCTTCTCTGCCGAGAGGCACGGCGCCGTCCACCTCGCCCGCCTGTGTGGCGAATGCTTGCGCCTGGTAGCGCTGCCGTGGCTTTTTGCGCCGCTTGCTGCCTCTGCGGGCTTGGCGTCTGTCCTTTGCCTTCCTGAGGCTGGCTCTGCGTCGCAGATTGTGGGATGATGGTGCCCCGCGGCCCTGACGTCTGTTCCGCTTGCTGGTGCGCTTGAAACGGCTGGGGGGGTCCTCGCACTTTGGGTTGAGGACGACGAATCGCATGATGGCATTGGCGTTGACCAGGCGGAATCGGGTCCATGCGTACACTGTCCCGGCTGCCGCCGCTGCTGCCGCACACCAGCTGGGCGTGCTCCTCCATGCCTCTGTTGCCACGAGCCTGGCCGTCTCCACGAGCACGTGTCCCACACTGTCGGCCTGGACCGTTGCGAAGATGGTCCAGGCTGCTAATGCGCAGCCAAGCTGTATGCACGCTCGCTGTACCCATGTGCGGGCAAGGAGCTGCAGTGCAGCTTTGGCCTGCTGCTGAGCCCGCTGGTTGCGCCTTCCAGCAGACTTGGGCACTGGTCCCCAGGCCTGGGTGAGTGCCCACCTCATCCGGGCGCTAAGGGACTGCTCCACGAGTCATAACAGCGGGGGGAGGTTCAAGGAGAACCTCCGTACCGCCCGCCACGCTGCCTCTAGGAGCAAGACGCTGACTGCCGTGTGGTGCACTGTAGCTGATCCGACCCATTGGACCACCAGCGCTCCAACGGCCCAGGACGCCATTCCTTGCGTTGCGCTTGCGGCTGCCCCCGTGGCAGCTGCGATTGCGACGGCCGTGGTGTGTTCCAGGTGCCATGAGCCGGGTGCCCATAGGCAGTGCGTGACGGATACCAGTGCGTATGCGCTGGCCCACACAATGCTCTCTGTGCTGAACCCTTTTGCCCACATGGTGGAGGCTGTGACTAGCCCCACAGTGACGATGTTGGTGGGGGTGTGAGTCGTTGGCGACGCTGCTGTGGCGTTGGCGGCGTTGGTGAGCGTCAGTGTGTGGGCCTGTTCGCGGCGTGGCAGGGAGGTTGCGTTAGGCTTGAGTTGTACCGCGGGGAGCTCCGACTTGTCACACGCGGGGTCGGTTGGGGTGGTTGCGGCGCTGTGATAGCTGGGTTGAGTGGTTGTTGTCGGGCTTGGCGTGTTGGGGGTTTTGCTGCTGAGTTGGGATTGCCCGTGGTGGTGTGCGGGTTTTTGAAAAAAGATAGGTCTGGTGGTGATGCTTGCCCCCTCTGCTTCTGTCGTGCCTGGTGATGTATTATTTCCCCCCCCCAGCAACGGGAGGAGAGGCAGCGGCTCGACAGATGTTGATGGCAGGACGAGGAAGTGGTTTGCTGGTGTAGGGGAGTTGCATGTGACTGTGGAGTGGGATAGGGATGTGGCGGGGCTGGCGAGTGACAAGAAACACAGGATGGTGGTCATTAGCCCGATGTGCCGGTGAATGGGGGAAGATCGGGGCCTGTGTGATGGGGCTCTTACAGCTTGAGGTGCGGGGTGGCCACGCGCATCGGCAGGTGCGGGTGGTGCGACAGGTACGGGCTGACCGCCGCGGGTTGGTGGGATGTCCTGTGTGGCCGGGGCCGCATGACTGCCTACGCGGGTGGACACGCCGCGTGCGTAGTTGTGGTTGGTTGTGTGAGTGGGGATGGTGGTTGAGGGAAGCTGCGTGTGTGCTGTTGCTGCCCATTTTGAACCGTTTGCTCTGAATTGTCGTAGCGTCAATGGCTGGAATCCATTCGTGACCTTGACGGTGTTGATGTACATGAGCTCAGTGGCGTCGCGAATGAGGGTCTGATTATCTGGTCGCGCATCTCCCTCGAGAATTTTGCATGGTGAGTAGCCACGCAGAACGAGGTCGCTTCGCGTTCCTGACACTGCGCAGCGGTTGGGTAGGAATCGGTGGTAGGGGCGGTTGATGGTGATCCCGCAGAACGGACAATCGCTATTTCGTGCCGTGCTGCGTAGCGGGCGCTGACGTGTGGTGGTGGGTGGGGTTTGCGGGTGGTTGATGACGGTTGGGGATGTGGCCGTTGGATTGGGATGGGTATTTTCGTGGCCGCTGGGGCGCGTGTGCAGCACGCGCGGGATGTGGTCGGGGATTTGGTGCGAGTGGTCAGGGCTTTGGGGTGTCGGGGTATTGTCTGTGACAATGTGGGATGACGAAGTGGAGGTTGTGTCGGGGGTGGTGGCAGCGGAAATGTGGGGGCGCATGCCTGCTGTGTGGTATGAGTGGGGTGTGGGAGAACGAGTGTCGAGTGACGCTGCTGTTGCTGCGGGATTGGTGGTGGTGGGGAAATGCACGGGGTGGTGGTTGGGTTGATGGTCATGGTAGTGATGATGGTGGTGAGTTGTCGCGTCGTGGTGATGGTGGTGGGTGGCGGTGGTGTCGCGGGTGGCTGAGCGTTGAGCCTCCTGCGTGCTGGCTGGGGTCTTGGTGTCGTGCCTTGGGGATGATCCACAAGGTTGCTGCGATGCACGCTGCGAGCAAGAGGACGGTGGCCAGCGTAGTGGGGGTGATGGTGGCGACCGCTGTTTGGGCGGCGGACGGGGCTGTGTGGTTGTTGGTGGGGTCCAGCGTCGCTGCGGCTGTGGCGGCGGGGAGGGCGGCCATGAGGAAGATTGCGAGAGTGATTGCGGTGACCCACTTTGGGGTTGCGGATGGTCGTGCTGCGGCTTGTGGGGGTTTTGGCTCCATGCTGGGGTTGGGTGTGCCCGTTACCGCGGGTGTTTGCTGTGGCGCTGTGGGGTCGTCGTTGGTTGGATGTTCAGGACAGACATAGCCGGGGAAGCCGATCTCCATGAGGAGGCAGGAGCATCCTTGGGTGACTGTCGAGGTTGGTGGCGGTGTGGTTGCCGCTGTGCCCAGCTTGTCGCTGTAGAAGGGTGGGGCCCCCGGGTTCATCGGGGTGTTGTGGTAGGGGCTGAAGGCGGCGTGCACGGGGACGGTCGTGGACGGTGCGGCGGGTGTGCTAGGCACGGCTCCTTGGTCGCGGATGGTGGCAACGTAATTTGGGGGTGCGTGGCAGCCCGAGGGCGGTTCGTTAGGGTGTGGTTTCGGGAGGGGAGGTGGAGTATGGTCTGGGAATCGCAGCAGGTACTCGGCGCGAGTGAAAGGGGGCAGGTTGCGTTTGCGGCGGTTGTGGTTGATTGTCAATTGGTGCTTGAACTTTCTCAGAGCGACTGGCATTGTACTTGCGCGCTCCGCTTGGCTGGGGACCCATTTGTCGAACATGTTCGTGTCGCCGCTGATGTGGCAGGGTAGTGTGGGGTGGTGGTATTTTTCCATGGGCTGCTCGCAGAACTCGCAAACCTTGCTGGTGAGGGGTTCGCTGACGATGTCAGCGGGTGGTGGGGTACTGGCGCTCGTGGGGTTTGGGATGGTCTCTGGGTTGGGGGAGTTTGTGCTGGAAGGATTGGGTGTTTCAGGGGTCTCGCTGCTGGGGGGGGCTGGCCCATATTGCTGTCGGAAGGTTACGTGCGTCAGAGGTGCCTGACCGCTGGTGACCCTCCCGGTGTTGACGACGAGCATGAGGAGCGGCATCAGGTGGGAGGGGACCTTGCCGTCGCGGACCCACCGGGCGTAAAGTCCGGTGCCGCCGCCGAGGTGACACGCATGGGGTTTGTTGGCGCCTCGGCAAGTTCCGCTGTTGCAGAACTGACATGCGGATGCTTGGGGTTTCCTGTGCCAGGGTGCGAGGGAGAACAGCGTGAAGGGTTGGAATGGTGGGTTGATTCTGAAATGGGCAAACGGCCAGGCATCGGGGTCGCGTTGCTGGTGTCCGCGCCACTGTATGACGGCTGCCATGCTGGCGGCGACCGCGCAGCCAAGGCTGATGATGGTCAGCAGGGTGGCGGCTAAGCTGAAGTAGGGGCTGCCATAGTGGTCCGGCTCCTCGTTGTGGGCCTGAGCGGGGTTGATACAGGCGGCCAGAAGGAGGAATACAAGGAGCATTGCGAGGGCCGGCTGGAAACAGCCGGTGCGGCGGGGCGTCGTTGACGACCGGCGTGGGTTGGTGTGGGCAGCTGCCAAGTCGTTCAGGTGGGCCGTCCATTCTGCCCCCCCCCCCGAATTGTGCTGACGGCCTCGGTGCGGTGTTGTGGTCCTTGAACACCTTGAGGGGCAGGTAGGCCTTGTGCACGAAGTCGCCTCGTTGGTTATGGGGGTGGTAGGCCAGAGCTGCACCGCGCTCGGGTGTGGCGGGCAGCACCCCTGCGGACATGGCGTGCAGAATGTCTACGGACAGCAAGACGTCGAAGTTCACGTGAGCTGAGGGGCTGATGCCGGTTACGTCGGCCAGCACCATTTCGTTGGAGGTGCCGGGGGCGATGACGAGCATCAGCTCGCCCTTGCCCCACTGGCGGTGCTGCTGTGTCCCCCCGCTGCCCATGCTGGTGTCCACGGTGGCCATGCTGGAATGCACCTTGAGGCCCAGCATTTCCTGGTGCACCTTGTTCATGACGAACAGCATGGATCCGGTGTCCACGATCATGACAGACAGGGTTAAGTATTGCCCTGTCCGTTGGCTCATGACCAGGATGGATTTCTTCGGGTCGTCGTTGCACAGGGTGTAGCAGACGGCCGTGCGCCTGAACCAATCGGTCATGTCGGGGCTCATCTCCTCGAATGCCTTGCTGGTAAGGCGATGCAGTTCTGCTGGGGGAACTTGCTGGTGATTGGCTGTGGTGGTGGACAAGGCCGCGGAGAGGCTCTGAGGGGGTTCGTCGTGGTCCTCCTCGAGCCAGTCGTTGGTCTTCATCAACACCATTGCAGGAGTGGCGGAGGGTGGATTGGCGATCTCTTCCTCTCTGCCCCTTACGGCGACGGGAGCGGCCGGAGTGGGTATCGGCGTGCTGCCTGTGCGGCGGAAGGAAGCAGGGATATGCCGGTGGTTGACCATGCTGCGAGCCATGTATGAGTGGTGGTGGAGGGGATGCAGTATCACTTCGACGGGTGGTGTGGGTGCCGATGGTGCGTTGTTGTCGGCTGTGCCCTCATGATACTCGTGACTCTCGTCGTACCCTTCGGTGTCGCTGCCGACGTCGTCGTCGCTGGTCACGAGGTCGATGACGCTGCGGGGTGGCTGCCAATTCTCGGGGTTTTTACGGTGCGCCATGCAGCATGTTGGGAGACCATATTGGTCATGGGCATGGTCACGACAGCACACTCGGGTGTTGCCTATCCTCATGGGCTTGCCGTTGGGTCCCGTGGGGTATTCAGCCCACTCGAAGCGGATGACGGCGTAAGCAATGTCGAACGTGTTGACGGGCGCGTTGCCGTCGGGCACGTGGCGGACGAGGGCGTTGGACATGGCCGATTCCTCACGCGCCACCCGCTGCTCCCGCGTCAAGGTGGGTGGCGACATTGCGTAGGAAACGGCGTCGTCGTGGCGAGGTGAGGGTGGAGGGCTGTCAGGGGCTCGGGTCACCAGGTGCCGTGTGATGACGGGGCTGTCGGGTGATGGAGACGGGCTTTTGGGACCAGTGGGGTAATCCTCGGGGTATCGGTCGGGGTATTGCTCGGGGATTTCGTTGGGCGCAGGGCTGGCCGGGGAGTACCAGCAGTGGGTTGGCGTGGGGCTGGTAGGGGAATATGGAGGGCTGTCTGGGCCGGGCCTTCTGGGTGAGCGCAGGGGACTGCCGGGGGCATCGTGGTGACCGGGTGACTGTGCCACCTCCTCGTCGCGGGGAACAGGATGGGTGTTGGTGGTGGGGTTGCTCGCGCCCCTGAGGAAGGGGTTGCCGTGCTCCACGATGGCCGCGTATGAGTGGTAGTGGATGATGGTGTCGGTTGGCGCTGCGTCGGTGGGCGTGGCATCGGCACGGCGGGTGCTTTGCTGCCCAACGTGGTGAGAGTGTCGCGTGGGGGGCGGCACGCTGTGGTAGTCGTAGGATGGTGCTTGGCTCGGGGGTTCGTTGCCGGCGGGGACGGCGTGGTTGGAGGAGTTGAGGTTGCCGCTGCTGCTGCCGAACTGCTGGTCAAATTCCACCTTGGTCAGCGGCTTCTGGCCCTTGGCGACGCGGTCATGATTCACGATCAGCATGTTCATCAGGGGTCGTAGTGCGGCAGGCATCTTCCCTTGGTTGACCCATGAGTCGTACAAGGTGGTCTTGCCGCTGATGTGGCAGGGCAGCGTGGGGCTGTGGAAGAGGTGCAGAGGCTTATGGCAGAAGGTGCAGTCGCCATTGGGCCCGCCAAGGTTCTCGCTGCACACGTTGCTCGTGGCGCGGGGGTTGACTGCTGCGGGCTCAGCGTTGAAGGAGGAGGTAGGTGCCTGTCGCGTGATCTGACTCAGAAGCTTCCGTCCGGCGTTGTTTAGCCCGGCCGGGTCGAAGTTGCTATCTGCGGCTCGCGGAGCCGGCAAGCGGCGGCGCGGGCTGGCGCTCCGGGTGGTGGAGGTGCGTGGGGTAATCAATGGCTGGGAAGGCAGCCCGAGGTTGTGCTTGCGCTGGCCGGTGATCAGCATGTCGGCCAGCGTGGACTTGGTGGGTCCCTCCGCGTAGGCCCCCACGTACTGGATCAGGTTCTCCTGCTCGAGGTTCGCCTTCATGATCTTCGTTTCCATACTCTTCAGCCTGGTGTGCACGTCTTGTGCCACCTCGGTCACCTCGGTGAGTGTGTACTCGTCGGTCACGTTCATGGCCTTGCTGAACCGCTCTCGGACGATGCCCGCGAGGTGCTCGGGCAGGGCTTGAAGCATAAACAGACCGGCCGTCTGCAGGCTGATTACCTTTGACGTGGAATCGTGGGGCAAGTTGACTCGCTCCACGAGCCCCACCAGGCGGTCCCTGAGTGCGTTCGGGTCCTCGCCAGCCAACATCTTCAAGTTTTTGATCTCGTCTTGGGCGGTCTCGGCTGACAGTTCGGCGCACTTCAGCCTCAACAGGAAGAAGAGCACGCGCCATGCGGCGTCCCAGTCGATGTCCTGGCCGGTCAGCACCTGGAAGTGGTCTTCTCGGGGAAACGTAATGGGCTCGCACATGTATCCAGTCTGTGGCGGGTACGACTCGGTCTCCTCCATAATCAGCTGGGGCAGCGTCTTGTTTTCGCTGTTGGGCGTCAGCACGAACCGACTGATGACGCGGGTGGCGGCCTCCGTGCTGTTGAAGATTGCGGGCAAGGAGCCGAACAGCTTGCCCTTGAGTTTGTTGATCTCAGCGCGTGTGAGCTCATCGTCGCGGTTCGCGTTCTTTTCGAACACGAGGTTGCTGACGAAGGCACTGAGCTCGTTGGCCAGATCGGTGAAGTCGCCGTTGGACATGTTTGCCTTGGTGACGACTGGCAATGATTTTGGTTTGGAGGACATGTTGATGGTTTGACGCCTGCACACGCCGCCCTCACCCCTTTAGGGTCCAGAGTTTCGTTATGAGCGATTTAGCGCTGTCCGCGCTGCTGCTAACCACACGCAGGTGGCCCTACCCTGAAAATTTCAGGAGCGATTTAGCGCTGTCCGCGCTGCTGATAACCACACGCAGGTGGCCCTACCCTGAAATTTTCAGGAGCGATTTAGCGCTGTCCGCGCTGCTGTTAACCACACGCAGGTGGCCCTACCCTGAAATTTTCAGGAGCGATTTAGCGCTGTCCGCGCTGCTGATAACCACACGCAGGTGGCCCTACCCTGAAATTTTCAGGAGCGATTTAGCGCTGTCCGCGCTGCTGATAACCACACGCAGGTGGCCCTACCCTGAAATTTTCAGAGCGATTTAGCGCCGTCCGCGCTGCTGATAACCACACGCAGGTGGCCCTACCCTGTTCCTTTCAGGAGCGATTGCGCTGTCCCTGCCGTTAACCACACGCAGGTGGCCCTACCCTGAAATTTTCATGAGCGATTTAGCGCTGTCCGCGCTGCTGATAACCACACGCAGGTGGCCCTACCCTGAAATTTTCAGGAGCGATTTAGCGCTGTCCGCGCTGCTGCTAACCACAAGCAGGTGGCTAAATGGAAGTGAGAAGGAGAAGTGAAAAAGTGAAACGTGAGGTGATGAGTGAAAGGTGTCAGGGGTGTCCCAAAAATCGAGCATCTGAGTTGCAACCACACGCAGGTGGCAAAATGGAAGTGGGAAGGAGAAGTGAAAAGTGAAACATGAGGTGAGGAGTGAAAGGTGTCAGGGGTGTCCCAAAAATCGAGCGTCTGAGTTGAAACGCGCGTTTTAGGCGATGCGCGCCTTTCAGACGACGCGCAGATTTCAGGCGCTGTGCACATTTCAGGCGACGCACACATTTCAGGCGATGCGCACATCTCAAGCGATGCGCACCTTTCATGCGCTGTGTACGTTTCAGGCGACGCGCACATTACAGGCGATGCGCGCGTTTCATGCGATGCGCACCTTTCAGGCGATACGCACATGTCAGGCGATGCGCACATGTCAGGTGATGCGCACATTTCATGCGATGTGCACATTTCAGGCGGCGCGCACATTTCAGGCGACGCGCATATTTCAGGTGAAGCGCATATTTCAGGCGATGTGCACATTTCAGGTGAAGCGCCCCTTTCCGGCGATGCGCACGTTTCAGGCGACAGGCGCACAGCAGCGAGTCAAGCATTTTGGGACGACGGCCAGAATGAGGAAATTTGAAATTTGAATTTTTTCATATTATTTTTTTTTTTTGAAATTTTTCAAAATTCATTTCCAATCTCGTGGTCAAACGGAAGTGAAAAGGTCGATTTCAGGGTGTCAAAAGTCCTGTATTGACCAGGTCACGGGGCGACGGGTGAAGTATTCCTCGATGCGGGTCTGGCGGAGTCGCGAGGGACGTCGGCAGAGTGGGCACGACTCGTTGTGCAGCAACCAGATGGCAAGGCAGCGCGAGTGACAAACGCGTCGTTTCTTAAGACAGTTACACCGCAAGGCGAATGACGCGTCTTGTTGCCACACGGGGACAGGAGCCAGGCAAATGATGCACTCGCTCCAGCAGGGTGCAGGGGTTTGCCCGCGACAGAGGCGACGAAACGATTCGTCGATGCGGCGCTGGTTGGTCATGCAACGCTGAGGCTGCGCGCGGAGGAGACACCCCTTGGGGAACGGCTGGGCCAACGCGTGCGAGAAGCGGGGCGGAGTCAGCGGACAACTCAGAGAGGACTTTCAAAATCAATGGAACGTAAAAGGTTCAGGAAACTGCAGAATCATGGAAAGGCCCTGTTCTGGGAATTTCAAACGAGCTCAGGGCTGCGTGTGTGCATTCCCAAAAAGGCTCTGACGGGCAACATGACGAAGAGGTGCCCGGTCAGTGGGGAGTCTTCAAAGGGGAAGGCAGAAAAGGGGCAACTCAGGCTCGAGAAACACGCAACAAAGGCCAAACGGACTGCTGGGCTCGACTTCAAAAAAGAATACCAAGGTCGAGCAGCCAGCAGAGGCAAAATTCACAGCTCGCTCGGGCTGGCTGAAAAGGTTGAATTCAGCCCCCGCGTTGGGCCAACCAGCCCGAGTGGGAATGCCCAAAGCAGGTAGCGGCAGTCAGCGCTGGATTCACGGGGTCGGCTCAGGCCATACAGCGAAAACACACAGTTAGATAAGGTTTGAGGATTCATGGTGTTCAGGCAGGGATAGAGTGTGGTGAATCCACTCGGCAGTCATACAGCCGGAACGCGCGTGAATGCACACTTGAAAACGGTCAAAACGGGGTCCGGAAAGAGGAGCAGTTGCCTCTCTGGAGTCTGAAAAGTCGTCAGAAGTGTTAAGCTGTGACGTCGTCGGAAGTGGCTGAGCTTAGCCGAGCGTGCTGACTTTCCGAGCTTATGTTGAATTCGGGTTTTTAAAACGGAAAGCCGCTGGCCGTCTCGGCGTCGCCGCGCACCTGTTCAACACTCTCAGGATGGGAATTCATGGGAGTGCGAACTGTCGCGCCTCACCTGAGAATTCCCTCGGAAACTTGGTAAAGAAAAGTGGTCGTAAACGACGAAGACGATGTCTTCGTGCGGACACGGAGAAGAAAGCAGCAGCGGCGTTAGTAAGTGAAGCCAAGGCTGAGCTGCGGCACGCACACATACCGCAAACGCACGCACGCACGCATGAATTCAGGGTACACTTTTGCGCGCCTGTTTGTTGTTGTATGGTGAATTCAGAGGTGTTCCAGGCTCCTTGGGTGCATGGCGGGTCCCTGCGCGGCTGTGCGTTCCTTGCAAGAAAACCCGGAAAGCGTTCACCTAACACACGGCGTCTCGGGCTTACCTCAACTGCGCGGAGCTGCGGCCTTTAGTGTTGCGGATTCGCCTTCCTTTATGCGAGTGTGAATCTACGCCTAACCGGTGGGGCTGCGCGAGCGGGGTTGCGAGTTCGGGGTCACTGAATTCAGGCTATGTGCTACGTGCGGAGCGCGTATCAGACAAACTGTCCCTGACTGATTCAAACGGGCGCTGAGTGCGTGGGGATTTGCAACGTCGCTGTGAATTCAGCGAGGAAATATATATTCGATACAAATGTACGCAAGGCCAAGATGATTTTGAAAGGTTCAGAGCTGTCTGCAGAATGTTTGAAAATCGTCTCTATTCTTCCTAAAAGGCTCTTTCCTATAGCCGCAGCTAGGCACTTTGTGTCCTTTCGGTTCGCGATGTTTCGCCTTCTCCAATCAGCGATCTGTTTCCTCATTTGAACTGTCGCCAAATGCTACATCCCGTTGGTGACTCTTGGGATACTATATGTGACGCTAGCTGCTGCCGTGACGTGATGTCACATGTGGTGCGTCAGTATCGAGTTGCCGTGAACTTCCGCGCTTGGGGCGCGGCGCGGCGCTTCGCGTTGTACTTGTTGGTGTTGCAGGTGCCAGCGGTGGTCCGGTGCGGCGGGCCGGCGACTTCAATCCACGTGGCGCGGATGAAATGCTGTGGTGCCTGTGATGTTCCTTGATCTCCACGAGGCCGTGGATGGGCTAAGCCTGGCCCGGCGGACGTTGCCCACACCCGGTGGACTGTCGCCCAGTTCGTGCGAGCGGGAGCAGTTCATCAGAGAGAAAGCATTTTGTAGAACAAGAAATAGGTCTGAGCGAATGCAACTAGAGTTTGGCGTTGTTGTCGTACGCGGTGACGTGGCAGTCGTGCTGCCGAATAACTGACTGAGGTGTTTCAGGTCGAGGTAACGGCTGATACGCCATGGGTGGCGTCCGCAGCTGCTGTGCGAGGGTGTTGCTGTCGTGATGCGTCGTACTGTACCGCATTGGCGTGTTCTGGGTATAATTTGGATGTGTGACGGGCGTCATCGGGCGAATAACTGATTGCGAGGAAGGGGTTGTCTGAGGGGCGCCACGCTGATCACGGGTTTCACGGAGTTTCGCCTCGCGAAGAGGGAGTGGGCCTGTGAGATTTGCTCTGAGGTTGTTGCGTTTATAATTGGTATAAACGGTGTGATGGGTATAACTGGTCGGGCAAGGTGGGGTGAACCGATTGGGGAAAATTGTTGCTGCATGGTGGGGGAAAACGGGAATAACTGAGTGTGAACGCGGTTGTGACCTGTCTGAAGGGGTGACAGGGGTGTAGCGGGGCTGAGACGGCGGGGGTTGCGACCCTTTCGCTGGAGGTATCTGAGTACGAAAGCGGGGCGATGGCGTGACTGGGTGTGAAATAATGGGTAAACGGGTATGACGGGTACAACGGGTATAACTGGCATAACGGGTGTAACCGTCACAGCGAGTATAATTAGTTGGGCGGAGTGGGGTTAATCGACTGGAGGAGACAAGTGCTGCCAGGTGGGGGAAAGCGGTGATAACTGAGTGTGAACGTGGGTGTGATCGGCCTGGGGGGCGACAGTGGTGTGGCGAAGCAGGGACAGCGGGGGGAGACCCTGTCAGGGGGCTGCAAAGGGGTCTCCCCCCCCGACCTCGGGGTTGGGCGTGTCCATAGTTGTGACAACGCTACCCCCCTAGCCCAAATGGCCCATCCCGGGTGCTCACGAAGCCCCCTCCACCCATCCTTATACCAAAATGTTCCTAGGAGCCTGCACTAAAAGGATGTGCAATGCATCATGGGCAAATCTGCTTTGCCTCACTCAATATAGCCTGTGCTGTATGACAGCTGATGACACGCATGATGCCAATGCACCTAACGCTACCACCCTAGCCCAAATGGCCCCTCCCGGGTGCTCACGAAGCCCCCTCCACCCATCCTTATACCAAAATGTTCCTAGGAGCCTGCACTAAAAGGATGTGCAATGCATCATGGGGAAATCTGCTTGCCTTACTCACTGTAGCCTATACTGTACGACAGCTGATGACATGCATGATGACAATGCACCTAACGCTACCCCCCTACTGTCGGGAAAAAAGGTTATAGAGGAATAGATAAGTGATAGTGGGGAATAGAAATTCGAATCTTTTTTTGGGGAATAGATTATATGTCACATGCCATCGAGCCATGCCATCTTGATCTATCGTTTCGGTTTGTACTACAGTATGAACTATCACTCGGTACCCCGGAGGTACAAGCGCAAGCGGTTCAGCGTGTGCAATATTTTGCGTCTGGCACACCCCCTTCTTCTAAACAATTTTTTGCATGTAGCATGAAGCATATTTTTTTCCACCATTCGATTCTAAAGCGTTTGTATTCATTAGGTGAATACCTTTCGTTTGAGCTATCGATTGGCCCCATCCGCAACCGCAACAGCTTAGCCTTCGCGACTGCAAGCTAAGTTGGTGCGGTGTGAGATGGTTTCAACCACTTGCGGCTTTGCATAATAGGGGTTTTCGTGAGAATCTTCTCACGAAACTTGGCAGTGATATTGTTCATATCAATATCAGTGCACCCTCAAGAGCATATGGCAAGCCGTTGAGTATATTAAAGACGGCCGCGTGCTGGCATGATGCCTTTTGGGTTTGAAACCCAAACCCAAACATGCCAAACAGCGAAGGGCTTCCCGTGAGTTCCAGCGCACGTAACTTTGCAAAATATATTGATAAGATGCATATATTTCACTTTTCTGAAGTGCAAGGTTTGCGATAGCTTGTGCGCGAAGTTAGCATATTATTTCTTTGACCCAGATTTATGAGTTTGTATATCACGCTAAAATCTGTGTCAAAGAAATAGTAATACCATTTTGTGCACAGACTTTCTTAGACCTTGTGCTTCGAATATATCAAAGATAAATATCTTGGCAATATTTCTACGCAGTTACGTGCGCTAGAACGCACGGGAAGCCCTTCGCTGTTTAGCATGTATTGGGTTTGGAAATATTCGAACCCAAGCCCAATAGATCTGCCAAAGAAATAAATTGATGGTTTTGCCAACAAGTTATCTCAAACCTTGTGCTTCTGAGAACTGAAAGCTTTGTCTTGTAAATATTTGTGCATAGTTTCGCGCGCTATAACGCACGGGAATTGCTTTTCAGTTTGGCATGTATTGGGTTTGGGTAAACTCGAACACAAACCCAATAAATCTCCAAAGAAATAAATTGATGGCTTCGTGCACAAGGCTTTTGAGGCCTTGGGCCTTTGGCAACTAAAAGATATATATCTTAGTAATACTTTTGCAAAGTTTCGGGCGCTGGAACTCACGGGAAGCCCTTTGCTGTTTGGCATGTTTGGGTTTGGGTCTGCATGTACTCAAACCCATGATGTGTAGCACGCGTTTTGCGCATAGCTTACATCAGAGGTTGTGCGTTTGAGGGTGCACCAATATTGCTGTTAGCAATATTGATGCCAAGTATCGTGCGCTAGAACGCACGAGAACCCCTCCGCTGTTTGAGTTTTGATGCGATGTGCATGAAAGTTATAAGGGCCTCTCAGCTTAGCTCGCAGTCGCGACTGCAAACTGAGCTGATGCGGCCACGGCTCAGTCAAGAGCTCAAAAAACTCCTACCTAAGAGACTAAATGATATATCTTTGTGCATTACGAACGTTGGAAAATGTTTTCCCAATCTAAATTACTCGCAAACAGTGTGGGGTATATACGTGCAGTGAAATATTCACGGCCGTGAATTTAATATTCACGGCCGTGAATTCCAGATTCGGGAGGGCGTAAACCGTACGTTTATGTGAGAACTGAAGTCGGCTTGGTTGCAAAGACCTGTCTGGTATTTTCTCTAAGTATTTTCAGACGTGTTCCCAAAGTGACCAAAAACCGAACGATCGGCGATCGAACGGTTTTTGGTCACTTTGGGAGTGAGATCGTGAGTTTAGGCTTGGTGACAACACGCGAAACCACTGAGTATTTTCAGACGTGTTCCCAAATTGACCAAAAACCGAACGATCGGCGATCGAACGGTTTTTGGTCACTTTGGGAGTAAGATCGCGAGTTTAGGCTTGGTGACAACACGCGAGACAACACTGAGTATTTTCAGACGCGTTCCCAAAGTGACCAAAAACCGAACGATCGGCGATCGAACGGTTTTTGGTCACTTTGGGAGTGAGATCGTGAGTTTCTAAGGCTTGGTGACAACACGCGAGACAACACTCAGTGTTTAAGTATTACCAGTGTTTTTAAGTATTACAGTCTGAAAATACTTGGAGAAAATACTCACTGTCTGATTTGTTAAATATGCAATTTTAACTAAAGGCGGAAGGCTTTCTCTCTGGGAGTGTGCCCTGTCCAGCGAAATAAAGATCTCTAAGATGGTATTAATCTGAGCAATCTTTTGCTTCAAAATATTATCACATATTCCTACTTAGTATGATGTGGGTACCCGTTTCGCAAAGAAGATGAAAACCCATAGCGCAACTATTGCGGGTTTCAAATTCCTTAAATTCCACCCGCTTCCGCCAAATGAACGCGTCATCCCACAACGAGATGTGTGGTTGGCCGTTCAGTTTGTGCAATTTGTTTAGGGAAAACAACGCATACGAAATACTATTTTTGCTAACGCTTCCCTCATCCGTTGCCCAGGCTCTCTTGCAAACGAGCGCGCGAATGAGGGAAGAAACGCCTAGCGGAAACGTGGACGCGGTTGACATCCGCGTTTCCGCTAGAGGTGAAATTGCATTGCCAAACGGCCAGTATGTGTTTATTATGCTTATATGATATGCGTGATATGTTCATGCTGTGCAAGATGCGTCCCTGTTGGGCGTGAGTCGAGTTGGCTGGCTCGAATCACGCCCATGATTACCCCTCTCACAAGAACCGTCAAGCATCCTAGATTCCGAACGGATCTTGCTTCCAACCCTTTCTAATTTGAGCAGAATTGCCTGCACACTCGGTATCGTGGTCAGGAACTCGCGTAGAATTACGTATCTGGTTCACTGAAAGCCCCGTATCTGGTTCAACGAAAGCCACGTATCTGGTTCAACGAAAGCCCTGTATCTAGTTCAATGAAAGCCCCGTACCTGGTTCAACGAAAGCCCCGTATCTGGTTCAATGAAAGCCCCGTAATCTTGCTTGCGCAAACAAAGTTGTTCCTAACACTTATTATGTAGTCAACTGTACAAGGGAACCGTGGAAAGCAAGGGCGACGCACCTTTCATTTTTGATGGAGAATCTTTTACCCTGTCCTCTTTCTTGAATAGAGGACAATAAAATGCATACCATTAGTGTTCAACAGTACAACGATACCCGCCGTTGTCGCAAGAAAGGCACACCCTGCCGTACTTTTTCGGAGGCTACCTTCCTCATTGCTGAAATCTGTATAGGCAGCCCTGACTGGGAGTCCCGGTGCAGGCCCCTATGACAGATCCCTAGGACCAACACTGGACTGCTGACTGATCTGTAGGTTCGTACTGTGACACACGCTGTGTCACAGGTAGGCTAGACTCCGAGACCGTCCGAGACCGTTCCGGGTATATCTAGCTTAGGGTTTATTTATCTTAGAGAGTTTATCCACACGAGTACGGGACTTTCTGATATCTAGTGTACTTGGATATTCCGGTAGGTCGTGGCCCCATCCACGTTTTCATTCCACTTGCTATCTTGGCCATGATTGGCTAAGCAGCCGCTTGAAGGGGTGGTGCGCACTTGCGCGTTTGGGTGCGACTAGGATTTGGACATGATTTTACGGTAGACGTCTTATGCGGCTGCGAGTCATGGGCACCGCGCGTTGCTATTGCTCGGTTGTGGCAATGTTCATTTGCGTTGTTCTGCCTGCACTGATCCCGCTGGTTTACGTATTTTGGGCTGGTGCTCCGGACGCCTTCGACCACATCGACATTTGCAAGTGCCCCACGCTCTTTTCGCCGCTCCGCACGTTCTGCCGTTACGTCTTCGCTCCATTTCCGCCACAACACCCGAACGTGCTGCCGCGCATCATCTTTTCTCTGGCTTTCAGAAGTATGGCTACATCTACACGAGCTCGCAAACGCCTATTGAGGGACTCCGACTTGGACGCCTCTATACGGCTTTTGGATGCGGTTCGGGACACTCCGACCGCTAGCACTCCACCTGTGGTGCCCCCTAATCCCTCCAGCAACTCCGACACCGCTGTCGCGTTGCGGAAGCACCTAGTCGACCAACATGCCACAGTTGACGCGGTGTACAAGGGGCGCTTACATCGGGCTTGGGCCAAGGGTATCCGCGAGGATATCCTTGGTTCCAAGAAGCATCATTATCGTGGTACGGACGACACCGACCGCCTCTCCGAGCTGGTGGTGCAGCTTCGGACCGAGTTTGAGTCCGCTGGATTGGACTTGGCCCCCTTTGACCTCGACGACCCCACCTCTCTGGTTATCGAGAAGGTTAATGGGCTTCTCTACGACGTGTTGGCCCTCGTCGTGGAGCGCAACTCAGTGGCGGACACCTGGCTTCGCGGTACGGACTCCTCGGCTGACCGAGATGGACGTCGTGCCCTTATCGACATCATCAAGGGGAGCGTACCGGCAACCCTACGCGAGAGTCACCAGCAGGAGCACGCGGCTCTTCGTTATCCCGCGGGCGTTGACCCGCAGCCGATCTTGGCTCGCGAGCCTAGTGTACTTGGATATTCCAGTACTCATGTTTGCAATAACCAAGTGAACCGAGGTGGGGTGGGGGCAAAATAATTCAAACGGTGATATTAGACGCATGTTCATGTGTCACAAACTTATTCCCCAAACAAAGATTCGAATTCCTATTCCTCATTATGCACTTTTCTATTCCCTAATCATTATGCTACCCCCTAGCCCAAATGGCCCCTCCCGGGTGCTCACGAAGCCCCCTCCACCCATCCTTATACCAAAATGTTCCTAGGAGCCTGCACTAAAAGGATGTGCAATGCATCATGGGCAAATCTGTTTGCCTCACTCACTATAGCCTATGCTGTATGACAGCTGATGACACGCATGATGACAATGCACCTTACTGGAATATCCCGGTTCAAGATATCAGACAGTCAGTGAACCAATATAGATAAACTCGTATAAGAAATACACCCTAAGCTAGATATACCCGGAACGGTCACGGAGTCGGAACGGTCTCGAGTCTAGCTACCTGTGACACTCGGTGTGTCACAGCACAGGCTTACGGATCAGTCACGGTCCAGTGTTGGCTACCTAGGAATCTGTCATAGGGGCCTGCACCGGGACTCCCGGTCAGGGCTGCCTATACAGATTTCAGCACACCACCCCAGCACTGTGGGTGGTGACTGACAGGTAAGTCAGAGAAGTTAAGATAAGTTAGGGTAGGAGCTAGGGTGACAAACCTAACTGCTAATCCAACTGTGCTATTCTGATACACAAATTGAAACCCTCTAGCTAGCACAAGTGCAGAAACCTACGGGTAAGGAGCTCCCGCTAAACAACTGAAAGGCACTGTGTAAGCAAACCAGATTGAAGATTGTAGATGTCAAAGCAAAGCATAAACCAAATTGAAGACCACGTTGAGGTCAAAGTACATCTCAGCACACCACCAGAGTGGTGTACTGCCAGAGCCAGAAGGAAACTACTCGGGGTCAAAGTTCAGAGGGGCACCGTCACCACAATGTACACGGTGGTAGCTTGCAGCACTGCTCCCCAGTGGGTCAGGCGGCCGGTGAGCCACCGTCGCAGCACCC
The DNA here is from genome assembly GCA_001247695.2 of Cymbomonas tetramitiformis. Classification (NCBI taxonomy): domain Eukaryota; kingdom Viridiplantae; phylum Chlorophyta; class Pyramimonadophyceae; order Pyramimonadales; family Pyramimonadaceae; genus Cymbomonas; species Cymbomonas tetramitiformis. Next base: position 24,001 of record LGRX02017477.1, read on the forward strand.
AGGGAGTGCAGTACTGCATCCAGAGTGACGGGGTCCAGCTCGGAAATACCAGGGTAGATGCATAAATCCCCTCTGCACAGCACAGGCTGCGGTGCAGCCCGACCCGACACCTGCACAGAGCCGATGTCATTGGCCGCCATGTAGGCGGCAGCCCCCACACCCATGATCGAGATGAAAAGAATGAGGGAGATAAAGTAAGGAAGCCCCCACGGGCCCGCGTGTGCGGGGAAGCCCCATGGCGGCTTGCCACATCCGTAGGTGCAGGAAGCACCACCAGGCTCAGGCACGTGGGCTGCGGGCTCTGACGCATGATTGGCCGAGATGGCCGGAGCCCGCGGCTTGACGGCGAAGCTGCCGTCTGCAAAATCCTCGTAGTCGTCGGTGTCGTAGCCGGTCAAGTCAACCGGCGCAACCGCGGCGTGGTTGACAGTCTCCACAACCCCCGCGAATTCACCGCCTGATTTTTTCGTAGTGGTCACCCGCGTCGATTGAAGGGACACGGGCGGGCCGTTGCCGTAGAGCTTCAGAAGTTCCTCCTCATTCTCCAAGACATGCATAGCAGGGGCCGGCACGGCGGATGCCGATGCCGCCGCACCACCTGCCGGAACCTGCTCCTCCGGTGTGATACCTGCGCCTGCAGTGTCACACACCAGAGCCGAAGCCTGCGTCGCAATGCCCCCAGGCGGCGGGAAAGAGGCGTGAGTGTAATGCACCTTAGGCTCTACCGCCGCGTTGACCTCCGCCGCGAGGTCGTCCAGCCGCTGCAGGATGTCGTCACCGGACGTCCCCGCCACCGGCGTCACCGCGTCAACGGAGAAGCCGTAGGCCGACACGTCGATGCCTCCCACAACACCCCCGCACAGCACCGCTGGCGGACCGTACGCCGTCGCCGCGCGGGCAAAAGCCTCAGCCCCATCATCTGCCGCCTCCTGGAAAAGAGCACACATGGCTAGCGCATGGACCCCCTCCGCATCCTCCTCGTCGATGGGTACGCAGAAAGCCGCGGCGGAAGTAGGGGAAGTAGGGGACCTGCGGGCTTGGCCAGGAAGGCCTTCCCGACGTCCGTCTGCGCCCATGCCTCGTAAATCTCGACGACCAAAGAGCGCAAGGCCACAAGGGAAACCGACGCGAGGTCGGCCACCATGGGGTAACGCACCTTGACCGCGGCGTAGAACACCGGGTCAAGCCTGCTGTACAGGCTGAGCTTCCTGGTGACCTCGGTGGGTGTCCAGTCGGCCGCCTTGTTATCCCGCACCAAACGTTGTTCCCGAGCCAAAATCGGCTGCGGGTCAACGTTCGCGGGATAACCAAGCGCGGCATGCTCCTGCTGGAAGGACTCCCGCAACGCCACTGGTACGCTGCGCTTCACGATGTCCACCAGCGCACGCCGTCCATCTCGGTCGGCCGACGCGTCCGTATCCGTAAGCCAGACATGGGCGTTGCTGTGCTTCTCGACTATAAGCCCAAGCACGTCGTACAGCAGGGCGTTCACCTTGCTCACCACCAGAGCCTGGGGGTCGTCAAGGTCGAACGAGACGAGGTCCAACCCAGCGGACTCAAACTCCGTACGCAGCTGAACCACCACGTCGGAGAGGAGACCCGCGTCAGTCGTGCCGCTGAAGTAATGCTTCTTGTCGCCAAGGATATCCTCGCGGATACCCTTGGCCCATGTCCGATGGAGCCGCCCCTTGTAGACCTCGTCCACAAGCTTGGACTGCTCCTGCAGGTACTTCCTCGTCGCAACGTCGGCGTCGGTGTTGGAAGTAGGGTCGGGGTTCGTAACAGCCGGTGACCTAGCCGTCGGCGTGTTGCGAACCGCGTCCGTCAGCCTCAGCGAGGCGTCAATGTCGGAGTCCCTCGTGCGTGAGGGACCTCTTCGCACGTGTGTGAACAACCATATCTCTGAAAGCCTGATGGGAGGTGGTACGCTGGGGCGCGTAAGGGTAATGGCGTGGGGAAAATGCGACGTCACAGTCACGTAAGGAGCGGTAGAGCCATGCGAGCGAGGGGCACTGGAAGACGTCGTCGAGGTCGAAGGTGCTGCAGACACCAGCCCAAGAAGCGGTAGCATGCTGGGCCAAGGCAAGAACTATACCGTAAAAGGACATTGCGCCAACGAAGCCCGGTCCAGGTCGAATCCCCATAGCGGCGGCTCAAAGACGCACTTACAAACTGCTCATCTCAAACTTCCCACTCGTACCCAAACGCGCCGTTGCGCACCACCTCTCAAAGCGGCTGTTTTAGCCAATCATGGCCAAACTAGCTGTGGAATCTAGCGTGGAATGGGTCCACGACCTACTGGAATATCCCGGTTCAAGATATCAGACAGTCAGTGAACCAATATAGATAAACTCGTATAAGAAATACACCCTAAGCTAGATATACCCGGAACGGTCACGGAGTCGAAACGGTCTCGAGTCTAGCTACCTGTGACACTCAGTGTGTCACAACACAGGCTTACGGATCAGTCACGGTCCAGTGTTGGCTACCTAGGAATCTGTCATAGGGGCCTGCACCGGGACTCCCGGTCAGGGCTGCCTATACAGATTTCAGCACACCTAACGCTACTCCCCTAGCCCAAATGGCCCCTCCCGGGTGCTCACGAAGCCCCCTCCACCCATTCTTATACCAAAATGTGCTAGGAGCCTGCACTAAAAGGATGTCCAATGCATCATGGGGAAATCTGCTTGCCTTACTCAATATAGCCTATGCCGTATGACAGCTGATGACACACATGATGACAATGCACCTAACGCTCTCCCGCTAGCCCAAATGGCCCCTCCCGGGTGCTCACGAAGCCCCCTCCACCCATCCTTATACCAAAATGTTCCTAGAAGCCTGCACCAAAATAATGTCCAATGCATCATGGACAAATCTGCTTGCTTCACTCAATATAGCCTATGCTGTATGACAGCTGATGACACGCATGATGCCAATGCACCTAACGCTACCCCCCTTAGCTCAAATGGCCCCTCCCGGGTGCTCACAAAGCCCCCTCCACCCAT
>LGRX02017482.1:0-25193 GCA_001247695.2 Cymbomonas tetramitiformis
ACTTGTCGAGTGCTCCCTGCGCCTGCAGTGGAAGGCCCGCGCTCTTGTCGAGTGCTCCCTGCGCCTGCAGGGGAAGGCCCGCGCACTTGTCGAGTGCTCCCTGCGCCTGCAGTGGAAGGCCCGCGCACTTGTCGAGTGCTCCCTGCGCCTGCAGTGGAAGGCCCGCGCACTTGTCGAGTGCTCCCTGCGCCTGTAGTGGAAGGCCCGCGCACTTGTCGAGTGCTCCCTGCGCCTGCATTGGAAGGTTTCGGAGCAGCAATGAATGAGCTTCACTTCAAGATGCCTGTGCAGTACACATGCTTTTGTACACAGCTGTTTTGGAGGAACCGAAACCCGAGCTGCTGGCACTTGCTGTAGGCAAGAGGCCTGCAGTCCCAATGGGGGGGCTGGGTCGGGTGCACTAAAGATCTTATAAAAATTACCAGCTTTGCCAACAAGGGTTCTAGGCATTTAGAGTGCCACACAATTTGAATTCTCGAAGGTTCCTTGTTGCTAAAGCGGCTTCAACTAATCTCTAGTCTGACGATCTGAATTTGCTCCCCGGTCATACTGTCATATTTCTCGGCACTCTGTCATCTGAAACCGTCAGTGTCCGAAGCTTGTCGCGGGGTCGAATCTGTCACGCTCGGCTGCTGTCGCTGCTCAGATTCTTATTTTTTCTCGATTTTCCCCGATTTTTTCTGTCGCTTTTCTCTACGCTATTAATTGTTCTCAGCACCGAAACACTGCAAACTGCCTCGCACTTTACTCAGACGTGGCAAGCAGGGTGCACACAAGCAACACAATGCAAGCACGAGCAGGAATGGATGCTTGCTAGTATTCATTATAGATTACATTTAGTGTAGCAAGTCTTATTCCTCTCTTCTCTTCTCAAGCTACGGCCTCTCTGGCAAGCTTTCTTTTCTCGGTGCTCTGCCTCTCTGGCGAGTCTTCTCTTAGCCTCTCTGGCTTCTCTTGCTCTGCCTCTCTGGCGAGCTCTTCTCCATCTGTCTCCATTACTCCCGAGTCTTTGGCTGGATGAGTGTCTCACAGTCTGTCAGGGAGCAGGCTGCTGCTTCGAAGCTGCGCGGCTAGTTCCGTGCCTAAGCCTCTCTGGCTGTGCCTCTCTGGCTAACGGCAACGGATAGTAGCTTCCTCTCAGTAGCGCAGAAGCTTCCTCAGCAGCAGCCTCCACCCTGACCCTTCCCCCAAACCACAACCAACAGAGTCAGCAGGGATGGGAGGGAGGGTTTTACAAACTTTAGAGCAGAAAGCAGGGGCTTTCGGGATTCGGAAGTGTGGAAACTGACTCCCCGTTGTGGCGTCCGCAATTGATACTCCCTTGCGGACGGTGTCACCCCCGTGACACCCCGATCGGGACGCCACTCAGAATGTGTCGTATTCCCGATCGGGCCCTCTCCCGGGCGACAAAAGTCGCGCCTGCTCGATTTCTCAGTTCTGAATAACCGAAATTATCGCGAGCGATAATTGTGAATTATTCATGAACCGAAATGCAAGCAGGGTGCACACAAGCAACACAATGCAAGCACGAGCAGGAATGGATGCTTGCTAGTATTCATTATAGATTACATTTAGTGTAGCAAGTCTTATTCCTCTCTTCTCTTCTCAAGCTACGGCCTCTCTGGCAAGCTTTCTTTTCTCGGTGCTCTGCCTCTCTGGCGAGTCTTCTCTTAGCCTCTCTGGCTTCTCTTGCTCTGCCTCTCTGGCGAGCTCTTCTCCATCTGTCTCCATTACTCCCGAGTCTTTGGCTGGATGAGTGTCTCACAGTCTGTCAGGGAGCAGGCTGCTGCTACGAAGCTGCGCGGCTAGTTCCGTGCCTAAGCCTCTCTGGCTGTGCCTCTCTGGCTAACGGCAACGGATAGTAGCTTCCTCTCAGTAGCGCAGAAGCTTCCTCAGCAGCAGCCTCCACCCAATCCTGCACCTAGCAGGGGCTCTCCTGACAGAGCCTGGGGTTCTCTCAAGGGCCCTAGGCACACTCACCCAATCGGAGGCATGGGAGGGCCGAGTGCACGAGTGAATCACCTGTCTAGAGCAGCGCTGCCGCGGCCTCTGCCATGGCTCCGGGAAGGATGAGCTTCTGCTCGGTGTCCAGCTCGCAGTAGCGCTCGAAGCAGTCGCTCTTCCAATCTCCTTGCATCTTGATGTACAGGCTGTTCACGTCCAAGCGCATGGCCGCCGTGGCCCCGCCCCTCCGCAAGGAGTGCCCGGCATAGCTGGCCGGGTCCAGGCCCACCCGCTCCGCCAAGGCCTTGATGCCTGTCACCAGGGCATCGTGGGTCATGGGCACCACCGAGGCCCGCCTGCCCACCGCCTTCTCCATCACGAAGAGGGCCGAATCTCCTGGCCGCCCCGCCGTGCTCGCCATGAGGCGCGCGAGCGCCTGCACCGGGCACAGGAGCGATCCCGGCACCGCCCGAAGCGGCACCCAGTGCTGCCGCTCCCCGCACTGAATGGTCTTACTGTGGCGCACCCTGACCCACACCACCGCCATGTCGTCCTGGAACAGGATGTCGTCTCTCACCAGCGCCCCCCGCGTGTTCCACGCACCTGTCTTACCCGTGGTGAGGTTGTCCTTCCGGAACAACCCGAAGAAGCCCACGAGGATGGCCGCCCACAGAGACATCTGGGTGAGGTCATGCGTGGAAATGAGTTGCGCCATCTTAGCCAGGTCTGCCAATGTGAGTGGCATGACCGGCTTGGGAGGCCTCCCCCAGCACCACTTCACCCCCTGGAGGGTGGCTGCCACCGCGTGCCTGGCTGCCACCGGCACCCACTCGTGCCCTCGCTGTAGGTGCAGCTGCCGAACCCCCGCCAGGTAGTTCTTGATGGTGTCGGGCTGCACGAACTAGCTGGAGAAGGTGATGAACATGCAGAGAGTGGTGTCCGTGGCTGGCAGGAGGGGGTCCAGGCACCCCATGCAGGCGAAGGCAATGCAGAAGGTGACGAAGGCTCTCACCCCTGTGCTGTAGCACCTCCTCGTCTCTGGTGCCAGGGCTTCCGCCCTGCAGCGCTCCGTCTCGCGCTGCAGCTCCTGCACCAGCTCCTCTACCCAACCCTCACGCCCAGTCAGGGAGGGCCACCGGCTCCGGCCCCACCCGCACAACAACCACGGGCCACCTGGTGGGCCCCCAGGCGGTCCTGCCGTGCCCTCGCAGGTCGGGGGCAGTGAACAGGTGTGTGCCCTGCGCCCACTCGCGCACCACCTTGAACACTCCGGGCAGGCTTCTCACGAGCTCCCAGCCCTCGTTCCCCGGCCACACCGGCACGAGGAAGCACGCCGCTGTGCCCCACTGCTGTCGCCTCTTGCACTTCAGGAAGTTCTTGATGATGGCCACGATGATGCTGAAGGGGAGGTTGCCCCAAGCATTGTGGCCGTCGAACTTCTGGACCCGCGCATCCTCCGCCCTGCTCCAGCTCAAGTAGCAGTAGGCGTTCGCCCGGGACTCCGCCACGCAGGCGTCCACTGTGAACGGGCCGAACTCCTGGTCCAGCTCCGCCCACCGCACCGGGCAGACCATCCAGTCGTCTCGGTCCTGCCGCCAAACCGTGGCCCGCAGGAAGGCACGGTGCTCCACCAGGAAGCGCGGCATGTCCAACCTGGAGAGGAGGTCCGCCAGCAGGTTGTCCTTGGTGGAGATGTACTTGGGCTGCAGGCGAATGTCGTGCTTGGCGCACGTGTAGAAGATCTGCCTCAGCAACGGCAGGTACTCCACCGGCCCCCACCAGCTGCCCACCTGGTACATCGCGGACTTGTTGTCGATGTTCACCACAATCGTACACCCCGCCATCCGGTGCCCCCAAAGCACCACCGCCCACCAGACGGCGAACAACTCCAAGTAGTTGATGCTCCAACTGGCCGGGCACCCCGGTCGCCTCGGGAACCAGGGTCGCTGAGGCAGCCTCGCCAGGTCCGCCCAGCTCAGCAGGAAGAACAGCTTCTCCCAGACTCCACCGAAGCCCAGTGTCCCTGAAGCGTCTGTGGCGAAGTGCCGCTCGTCCACCAATCGCCTCTCCAGCACCACGCTCCTGCCGTTGTACTGGCGCACCACCTGCTCCAGCACGGCCAGGTCCTCGAGCACCGGGTGCGGCAGCCTCACCGTCCTCCTGCCCGTGGTGGCCGCGAGGAAATTGAAGCCTCTCCTCGTGTAGAGGGAGAGGCCCCACACCACATGGCTGCAGAAGGCCAGCAGCCCCAGCAGCGACTCCAGGGCTCTCCGGGACACCATGCCCCGCGCCGCCCTCGCTCGCAAGTCCCCCGCCATCTTCACCACCACGGCGATGCGCTCCTCGTCAATGGACGCCGTGCAGACGTCGCCCTCCGTGCTCAACATGACCCCGAGGAACTCCAGGAGCTGCGTAGGGCCCTCACACTTCGCACTGTTGACCTTGAAGCCCAGGAAGGTCAGAAACTCGACCAGTAAGAGCATGGCCTCCTCCGCCTGCTCCCTGGTCTCGAGAATGCAGAAGAAGTCGTCCAGGTACCCCACGGTGGGGATCCCCCGCGCGCGCATCCACGCCACGATGGCCCTCGTCCACCTCATGAAGATGCCTGGCAGGGCCCGGTTGCCAAACGGAGCCCGTGCATCCATCCACCTCACGTCGTCGAACTCGAAGCACTGGTGCGGCCAGTACATGGACGCGATGCCCTTGCTCCGGTAGGCGGTCTCCATGTCCACCTTGAACATCCAGTACTTCGGCCGTAGCATGCCGTAGGCCTCCTTCACGGTGGTGAACTCGTCCTTGTCCAGCTCGATGCGGGCGTTCACCCCCACGTCCTCCGGCCGAGAGTAGTCGCTGACGGGCCTGTACTTGATCTTGCCCTTCCGCACCTTCTCCACCATGCCGAGAGCAATGATGCCCAGGGGCAGGCGCCACCTCGCCAGAAAGATGTGGCCCGCCTCGCTCTCGCGCCGAATCTCGTCCCTCATGACGTCCATGTGCTCCGGGCCCACGTAGTTGGGGACCCGGTACGGCTCGTCCACCTCGATCTCCTCCGACGGCCATCCTGCACCGCATGCCGCGCACCTTACGAGGAAGTCTACGTCGTGCCAATCTTGGAACGCGGCCGCCACGAGATGCGCCCGACTGGTGATCGTCGGGATGGCGCAACCGACACGCTCGCACTCCTCCTCGTAACACCTCCGCTCGTTCTCGCCCGTGCCACATCTCTCCATGTTCTCGATGGTGGCCCTCTGCAAAATCTCCGCGCGGATCGCCGGCCATCTCGTCGACGTGCGCACCCGTCTCGGCTCCTCGGGCGAGCGCCAAGCGTCGGGGTCCGTCTGCGTGACGGGGAGTGGGGCGATGCGCTCCACCTCCCACCGTAGGGGAACTCGATCATGCCTGCGAGGTCCCCCGAGCACGTCCCACACCGGGATGAACTCATCAGAGCGCAAACCTTCCCACCATCTCACGGGCGCCGGCCCGCCCGCCGGCACCTCCACCTCGCGCTCACCGTGAGCACGCCCATCGGGAAGAGTGGCCTCGTCCTCGCCCAATCTCTCCACCACCGGCGCCATGTCCACCTCCACCGCCGGGCCCGGCACCGTCGCCGGGACTTCACCCGCCCCCGCCGGGGCCTCCTGGCTGCTTTCCGGCTCCCCCGGCGGCACAGCTACCGCCGGGATCAGCCCCTCGTCTCACGGTTGAGGACCTGGACACGCCGGGTCAGTCCGGACGTGCCCTCATCCCCGCAGACACTACAAACGTGCCTGAAATGGCAGTTAGGTGGTGCCTGCAGTGGCCACCGTTGTGGCCGTAGCACGCATCTGGAATGCCACGGCCACGGCCCCCGGCTCCACCACCGGCTCCACCGCCGCGTCCGCCTCGGCCTCCGCGGCCCCCTCTGCCTCTGCCTCCCTTACCGTTGCCATCTTGTGGCTGCTGCGGCTGCTGCGGCTGCTGCGGCTGCTGTGGTTGCTGAGCACCTTCACGTTGCCACTTGTAGTCATTGCGCTTCTTCCTCGCGCCCGGCTGCAGCCGGTGCTGCTGCTGGTAGATCCGCCACACGCGGTCGTACCCCTCCAACGAGATGCCGACGGTCGATCTTTGCACCTGACGAACCAGGTGCTCGTAGAACTCGTTGAAGTGGTAGAAGGTGAAGTCCGCTGCGATCGTCTTCGCCCAAGCGAGGAAGTCCACCAGGTCTTCTCGCGCCTCCAATGGTGCCTCACACATGATTCTGAAGAAGCCCCTCTCCCACTCGTCCATGTCTTTGCATTTCTTCGTCTTAGGCACCACCGTGAGTTCGCCATCCTTCATCTTCAGGCGACCCTCGTCCTCCTGCAGCAGCCTCTGCGGTGGTTGCACCAGCAGGTTGACCCCCGCGAGGGGCCCCCGGGCCGGGATCGCAGATGGGAGAGTCCCCGCACCTGGGGGGCGAGCGATGTCCTCGGGGGCCAACTCTCCACGAAGTGCACGCGCAAGCTGCTCCTCGTTGACCGTCCTGAACGAACTCCCCAGCGCTGCCAGCTGCTCCCGACGAGCCGCGTCCAGGGGCGGGAGCCGAGCACTCCCTCCCCCCGCGGCCCGAGCCTGCTCCTCGTCTGAATCCCCATCTCCTCGTTTCCTCTTCTTAAAGAAGGAGGGCGCCATCACGTCGGTCAGCAGAAACGACGGGACCTTGGATTTGACGAACGCCTGAAACTCGCCAACCCGCGCCTGCAGCATGTGTACGAACGCCCTCCAGTGCTCTTGTGTGGCTTCCTTGCCCGCTGGAAGCTCGTCCAGCTCGCACTCCTCCTCCGCCAACTCCGGGAGCGCGTACACCATCGCCGGAAAAGCGTTTGCTTCCAACGCTTTCATCGGTAACTTACCGAACGGATGAATTCCCTTCAGCAGCGTGAGCTGAGACCGGAGCTTGGCCGCCTCGTGCACCAAGTCCGCGCATGCCTGCGAACACTTGGCCACGTCCCAACCCTCAGCCGTTGCTACTGAATCCCTCAGCGCTCTCGCCAGCAATTCCGCTTCGGGTGGCGCCACTCCACCGCTCAGCAAGGTGGCACCCGCCGGTGCCCCTCCCCGAGACTCCAAGCTCGCAATGCGGGACCCCAAAGCGTCGAGGCGAGCCCCCAAAGCGGTGGCGATTGCCGCCGCGATCGCGCTCGGGTCCACCGCTGCCGCAGGTGTAGGGGACACCGTTGCGGCAGTCCCGGTGCCCAAACCCGTGGCGACCCCGGCCGTCCCCGAAAGGACGCCAGCACCGAGGCCCCCTGATCCTGCCAATGCTCCGGACACCGCTGCCGCGGGAGCAGAGATCGCCGCCGCGACAGTCCCGATGCCTGAAGCCCCTGGGGCTCCAGCCGTCCCTGAAAGGACGCCGCCACCGGAGCCCGTCGCCCCCGCCGGCCCCGAAGATGCAATTCCTCCTGCACCAGCCCCAGCAACGCCTGCCGAGGCCCCACTCGCGGAAATCACCGCGTTCGTTCCAATTACCGGCGATGTTAAACTGAAAACCGCGTCCACCCATGCCTCCACCTGCGCAAACTTTTCAAGTTCTCCCGCCCTGCGCTCCGACCAAGGGCCCGGCAAAGCCGGCCACAAGCCCACCGAAAGCGCCCCCGCCGAATCAACAGTGAGCAGGCCCGCGTCCAAGAGAACATCTGTTTGCGAGCGCACATCTTCCGGCAGCAGCTGCAAATCCGACAGGGAAGAATCAACCCAAGCCAGAACCTGCTGCCGCTGCTTCTCCCAAGAACCCATTCTCATGCGCACAGAAACCTTCAGCAGCTGCCGTAACTGTTTTAACTTCGCTTTCGCCACTGCCGAAGTCCAGACAATTAAACGGTCGTTTCTTGAAGACATGGCTAACTACTTTTAAGTCCGGAAGAAGAGAATTCGCTGTCTACCGATCGGCCACCAAACTGCTGTAAAGAAATTTCGTTGATGGACCACTCCGCAACGTCTGCAAAGATCAATGTAACCCCTTCCGTGTGTTGAACGACTGCACTCAGGGATGAAAACTCTCCACTTCGCTAGAACTCGACGGCCGTAGACGTCGCACTCAGCACACCGTACCCGGAGCGTGGCAACTGGAAACGTCGGAAAGGCTGTGCGAGTACCGTGTCTTCTAATTGGCATCAATAAAATCTCCTCGCGACGTCCGGCAGCTTCGAACAAGAACACCCGATGTAATGTCCCGGAAAAATACGCGGAGGAATGTAGTCTGCCGAAGGCTCTCTGGGCAACCAAAGCTGACAGGTAGTACAGCAAGAGCACGGAACAAAAGCCGGATGCGTCCAATAGCGACGATCAAGTAAAGCTGCGTTAAGGAAAAACTCTGCCCGTACTGCTGAAATGTCCGTTTGAACTGCCGCGTCAACTGAAGTCGGCTCCGAAACTCCACTGCCTCGCTTAACACCTTTAGCAGGCATAAAATTTAAAATTGTAAATACGAAAATTTTCCACACCAACTGGTAACTACAATTTTTTTACAAACTTCAGAGCAGAAAGCAGGGGCTTTCGGGATTCGGAAGTGTGGAAACTGACTCCCCGTTGTGGCGTCCGCAATTGATACTCCCTTGCGGACGGTGTCACCCCCGTGACACCCCGATCGGGACGCCACTCAGAATGTGTCGTATTCCCGATCGGGCCCTCTCCCGGGCGACAAAAGTCGCGCCTGCTCGATTTCTCAGTTCTGAATAACCGAAATTATCGCGAGCGATAATTGTGAAGAGCAGCAATGAATGAGCTTCACTTCAAGATGCCTGTGCAGTACACATGCTTTTGTACACAGATGTTTTGGAGGAACCGAAACCCAAGCTGTTGGCACTTGCTGTAGGCAAGAGGCCTGCAGTCCCACCATAATCTCCATTGTAAAAAGCAGTTGCAACAGGGCTCAGAAGCCCTCCGTGTGGCTCCACCACCGGAAAAGATAAGTGTCCATCTCCCAATTAGATAACTTGACCGCCTTCAAGCCGGTGTTGAATGCTGCCCGAACAAAAGGCCGCGCCTGCACCAGCAGCTGGCACACCTCTGCCCAGGCGCCATAAGCGATCATAAACTCCGTGCTCGGCCCGCCCTTGGTCACCACCACCCAATAGCAGTTAAGCCCCGGCACCGGAGACAAGCGTACACACCCACCTGCATCACCGGCGGTGCGCAGCCGTCATCCCCGGCCCAAAGGACCCCAATGCCGACAATGCTTGCAAGATGGTGGCACGATGCGTGGTGAAGTACAGGTCCATGGCCACCGCCGGTGTGTACCAACCACCAATGTCTGAGATGACCCGATGGCACCACCCCTGTGTCCACAACCACTGGCCCAATGACTTACGGGCACTGCCGCTGCCGTACTGAGAAGCATCCTCAGCCGCAGGGAAAGCCCGCAGGTAAGCCTTCTTGAAGGCCCTCCCGTGCCCCTTATACGGGGTCCCATACCAACCAGTGGCGCCCTTCGGCGCCGTGAAGAGCAGCCCCCCAGAAGGGACCCGCTCCCGCAAAATGTAGTTCTCCAAGAGCTCCACCGGCCGAACCCCCAGCGCGGGGACCTCCTCCGGCAAGTAGAACCGCCGTGGCCTCCGTGCATCGGCGTTCTTGTCGAACCTGAGCTGCCCCCGCACATACGGCGACAACTCCTCGTCGTTGCGGACAACCACCACGTGCGGCACATACGGATCATCCGGGGCCCGAAACTGAATCGAGGCCCGCCCGCAGCGGTACATCACCACGTAGAACACCCGCAAGAACATGGTAGCCCCACGGCGCAAGCAGCCCATCGTGCAGAAGACAAACACCAACTGCTGGTGCCTCCCCGATCGGCGCCTGAAATCGAAGCCCTCACGGTAGATGAGCACCCACTGCTGCTCTGTCCAGCCGCTCTTCGCCTGGGACACCTTCTTGTTGTGCTTGTCCAAGACCTTCAGGAGGTCCCGAACCAGCCGGTGCTTGCACGGATTCTGCAAGTGAAACGGGTGCCCATCCGGCCCCGCAACACCCACCCCCTTGAGCAGGCCGCTCACCTCGATGTGCCATGCCGAGACCCCCCCCAGGTAAGACCTGACAGTGGAGGAATCCAGCCGAAACGGCCGCAGCTCGACGGCAAAGGCCGCATAACCCATGACATCAAGGGGTTCCGCGGGCATCCCGTGCCGCAGATACTCCCGCATGTAGCTCTCCATGTCACGCACCCCCCGCTGCAGCACCTGGTCCATTGATGCTCGGGTCCTCATCCCCAAAAGCTCCGTGACCAGGCGCGTGAGGGACGACGCCCTCTGCCGCAATCCTGCCGCCCTCGCCATACAGCGACCACAGCGGACAAAGTGGGAGAGCCCCACTCTAACTCCGCAACAACGCTGGCACAACATCCAGCTGCAGGCCAGACAGCAGGCGACGATCCCGCTGGGCGTCCCCCGACAAGACGGGCAAGCGGCGCCCAGCACCTCGGCCACCAGCTTCACCAATCGCCTGAGCTCCAGTAACACCTCGTTTGCAGAGCACAGTGGGCGGGAAATACACCACCACCACCGCCCAGTGAGTAGGCCCCCGAAATGCCCGCTCACTGCCAAAGGCATAAGTGCCATCCAGCTGCTGCAAGTGCCTCCACTCTGGCGAGGTAAACAGGTGTGAGCCCCGCAAGTAATACTTCAGTACTCTGCCCCCCCGCACCAGGGGCCACCAATCATAGGTGTCCCATACAGGCAGGACAAAGACCCCCGAGGTGTCCCCTGGCGAGCTGCGGTAATGCTCCAGGAAATGCTTAAGATACTCCCCAATCACTGTGAAATCTGGGTTCGCATACACGTGCTCCCCCCTCAGTTCCCTCCGTAGGAAGCTGTCAACCACGGAGCAAGACCGCGGCAGGTGCGAGTTGGTCCCCACTGGGTCCGCCCCCCCGTCCAAGGTGAAGGGGTACACGGTGTGCTGAGTCAAGGACTCAAACTCATCCCGCTTGTACTGCCAATCAGAGTAATCCTTGTGCCTGACATAGCGCGACAAGCCATCTGAAAGGTCGTTCTCCTTGCCCGGAATGTGCTCCGCAGCCACGTCCAGATCATACAAACGAGCCGCCCGGAACAAGCGCTCACACACCGGCCACAGCTCACTGGCCATAGTGCCCTGCCGGTTCACAAGACTCACAGTGGTCGAGTTGTCGGAACGCCCCAACATGCGACCGCCCGCAAACTCTGGCCCCAGGAGCTCCACCGTCGAAGCAAATGTGCTGGCCTCCCGAAAATTTGAGCTCTTGTGAGGGGCTCGCTCATGTGACGGGAAATCCACAATGTGCCGCCTGTCCTGGTAAGCAATGCCACCTTGCCAGCCCGAAGCATCCATAGTAGGAGCTGGCACACCCTCTGGCGTGCACCAATGCCTCGTGAGATAAGGCCTGTCACCACTGTGTTGGCCAGTCCACCAGCCCGTGCACTGTGGCGCATCCTTCTCGATGTAGTACCTCCGAACGGGGTCAGCCAGCAGGCTGTCGCAGAAGCGACTGACCTCCGCTCGGGCTTCCAGCCCCAATGTAACGCTCACATCGGTGCCCCACTGAGCCCTGGCGCTCCGATCACGCGCTCCGGGGTCAGTGAAGTCATTTCGCGCCCGGTAAATCGGCGCCAGCATATTCTGGCCACCCTTAACCAGCGGGGCCAGGAACTGGAACTTGCCCACAACTGCCGCCAGCTCCTGGCGCGGCACCGGAGTTCCCATGGGGTAATCAGTGAGGAGCTTGTTGGCTGCCGTCACATACTTCTCCACCCTCGGCCTCGCGGCACCCACATGCTGTGGTACTGAGTGAATCTCACGGCCCACATAGTCCTTGACTTGTGACGGCCACTGAGTCTTCTTCTCCGAGACCTTCACACCAGCCTTAGCGAGCTGAGCATGTGCAGCTTTCACTCGGGATGTCGCCTCCTCGACCCCCAAAGCCTCGTCGTGCATGGTGTGACCATCATCCACGAACACACCAGTGCACTCTGAGCGACCATCGGCATACACGGTGTTGTTCAGCATACGCTTGAACACCTGAGCAATGTCAGCCTGATGTTTCGGGGCGTCGGTAAAGCCGAACATGTCATAACGAGCACAGTAAAAGGCCTTCGACACCGGGAGCTGCACTCCCATGTAGTCACAGTGAAGCTGGTAGCGTGCGTTATTCCAAAAAGCATCGCTCAAGTCAAACCCATCCATCCGACACCTTGGCCTCTGAAGCCGAAGGACATCCTCGATGTAATCGTACTCAGCGCTGGCAGGAACCATAGCTTCGTTCACACCGGAAGCACGGGCGTTCCAAATGTTCCGGAACTTGTCCTTCTCAGGGTTGTAGAGTGACCCCAACGGCGTGATCGACCAAGGTTCATACCACAAGGGGCCCTCAAGGACACCAGCCTGAGCTGCCCTCAGGCAGTCCGCCTCCGAACGGTCGGCGTGCTCATAACAGCTTGGGTGGTTGTCACGCTTGTAGCGAATGGGCTTGCTGACAAACTCCATCCGGTGACCCTCCTTGCAGGCTCTCTCCAAGTCTGCTTCAGCAAGCAAAAAGTGACGATAGAGCTCGTCGGTGTACCTCACGCCCGGGGCATATAGACCGTCACCAGTGTCGTGATAAGTCATCTGCCTGCGAGCATGTTCATACCGCTGCTGAGGCCCATTGAACTTACGGGGAGGGACCTTAAGCACCAACATGCGGTGCATACCATCGGTGGTGTGGACCACCATAAAAGTGTGTCGCTCACCAGAAACACGGAGCCGTCGCCACAAAATCCTGTCTCGGAAATGTTGGACTTCAGCTGATAATACACCAGGACCATAAAGTCCCTCACCCAAGTCCAGAATCTGCTGCTTAAACACTTGAGCAGAGTCTGTATACGGGTCGAAGTCAGTGTAATCACGGGGTACAGGGCAACCGTCAGGGTACCAGTACCGAAGCTCACCAAGGATGAGGCTGTAAAGGGTGTTGCAGTGTGTAGACACTACTTCGGGCTCAGGTTCCACCTCAACAGGAGGGGAATGAGGAAGACCAGTCTGTAATGAATGTACCGTTGGCATGACCTCCTTCTGTATAGAGCAGAAGGTGCTGACCGGGTGCACATCAATGTTGGCGTGAGGTTCTTTGCGAGGAACTTTCAACACTGGAGAGGAACTGGTTTCTGTACCTGAGCCATGAAGCTTGGCGGAACTTCAGGCAACTGTCTCCGTCGGCTCGCACGGTGTAGCGAGCGGCCCGGAGAAAGCATGCAGCTTTACACACTTCTTCCGCACCCCGTTGACGGTGCGGACACGGTTACACGGCTTGGTGATCGGTGCCTCCGACGGATGGTCGTAGGCGTCAGTGCGGTAGGAATGGGGACCGCCACACAGCGGACACGGACCACGGCGGTTAGGAGTCACAGAAGTCGAGCTCCCACCGGATCCCTCACCAGCTGAAGCAGGTGTCGTTGGCAACTGAGGCGGCCCCGGCACTTGGCCATACAGGTACTTGGTCCAGCGGTTGGTGATGTACTGTGATGTGAGGAGGAGGTAAGTAGCTTCGAACCTCATCGTCGGCCACTCTCCCCGTACATACTCACACAACTCACGCATGAACTCAAACCTCGTGATGACGAGAGTGGCGGAGCGATATTGCCACCCAAACTCCCGTGCGCCGGGGTCATAGGCACCCACACCGCTACCTCGGATAAGTTCCCACTCCTCGATGTTCTTCTGGCACCAGACCATGAATCGCTCAAAGGAGGGAAACTGAACGTTGTCCTTGACTCGTATAGACGAGCCATCCTGAATAAGATCGTTGACACTGCGCTGCAACGGTGTGTGCTGGAACTCAGAGCTCTCGCCCAGGGTCTGCACGAACATCATGCGTTGCATCTGCGTTTTGCTGTGCTTCGTGACTCTGTTGCCACTATAGTTCACAAAACGTTCACATCCCAAGTGTGACGGACTGGCTGGGTCTGCGACGGTGAGTCCGTCAATCTCACCCGTCACGTACGCCTCCAGACCGGTGTCGGGCGACTGCAAGCTCACCAGGTCATCATAAGTGGGAGTACCTCGGAATGCAGGACCTTCATGCTGCAGGCGGGTTGCCTCGTTGGCCAAGAACTCCTGGAATGCGGCCGACTGCGGGTTCACCACCTGATCATCAAACGGGGCAGAATACTTAGAAGCCCCACCACCTGTTCCAACGGGTGCGTTAGCCTTGCGCGCCGGCTTGTTGAGCTCCAGTGCTGCACGCCGAGCTGGAGGCACGTACTTCTCTTCGACGGGCGCCACGGGGTCAGCAGGGCGTTGCAATCGCAAGTCAGCAAGAGCCTCGGGTACGAGGCGAAAAGGGCTAGCTTGCTGAACATCGCCGACCTGTGAGTCAGTGTCACTGGTGGCGGGCGTGATATTACCAATCGCGGCAGAACGCTGAATAGAGTTAAGGAGCCCATCGCGCAGCGTCTGCAGCTGCTGCTGAACGGGGTGGAGCTGACTCAAGGTGTGGCTAGGGGTCCCTGAGCCAGCGGCGTGCAGAGGCTCGTCCTCCGTCACTAGCTCATCGTATTCACCAGGGTACGCCAGCGGCGGTCCTTCCAGCGTCAGCTCTAGTACGCGACCGTAGTAGATGTCTTCTGCCCCCCGTGAGTGGTTAGGCAGTATTACCAGGTGGTCAATACTCCCACCCCGCGCAGTCTCCATACCCTCTAAGATGGCTGGAATCAGCTGAGGCGAGAGAAGAAGGCAACGGCTGCATAGAATGTGCGCCTTGTCCCCAGGCATGAACGCGTAGTTGCTGTCCACGTAAAGCCGCGCAGCACAAGCGCAATGGAGAACGAAGCGGCAGCAGCGACAGTGAACATAAGAGCGGGTTGAAGAATCGCACTCACCCGCCAGTGGTTCAATCAACTGCGAGACACCGCACACGTTGCGGCGTCCGCGAGCCACAGCTCCCTGCGTCAAATGTGTAGACGGCTTGAAACGTGTGTGCTGTTGCCCACATGTACCGAAGGTGGTTGAGTTAGGTTTTTTTAAGCTGGCGACCGTACACTCAGTCTCGCCACAGAGGTCGTAACCCTCAAGGCAAGGACATGCACCCCGCGCCGCTGCTCCGCGTAGCTCTCCACGACGTTCAGCAAAATAAGCCGTCAGAGTTTGCTCAACCAGACCTCGCACCTCCGGCATGTTCCCTTCCAGCGCAGTGGCTAAGTTGGGGTCGTGCAGAATGACACTCACCGTACGCCACCGGTCCACCAGTTCCACCTTAACAGGCTCAGGGCGTAACTCTGCAGCTCTAAATGCGTCGAGAGACTGAATCGCTGCGGTAACTTTAACAGTAACGGCTGTCACAAATCCTGCGAGCTTGGGTTCCTTGTTACCAAGGGTCGCAGTCGTAATGTACTCGCAGGCGCGGCCAACATCTAACTTGCCCTGGTCGGTCAGGAGAGAATATTCACTAGGCGTTAACGGCATCTTGGCAAAGTCAAGATTTTTGAGCACTAAAGATCTTATAAAAATTACCAGCTTTGCCAACAAGGGTTCTAGGCATTTAGAGTGCCACACAATGTGAATTCTCGAAGGTTCCTTGTTCCTAAAACGGCTTCAGCTAATCTCTAGTCTCACAATCTGAATTTGCTCCCCGGTCATACTGTCATATTTCTCGGCACTCTGTCTTCTGACTTGTCGAGTGCTCCCTGCGCCTGCAGTGGAAGGCCCGCGCTCTTGTCGAGTGCTCCCTGCGCCTGCAGGGGAAGGCCCGCGCACTTGTCGAGTGCTCCCTGCGCCTGCAGTGGAAGGCCCGCGCACTTGTCGAGTGCTCCCTGCGCCTGCAGTGGAAGGCCCGCGCACTTGTCGAGTGCTCCCTGCGCCTGCAGTGGAAGGCCCGCGCACTTGTCGAGTGCTCCCTAGGAAAACAGTAAACTCTCATGCAGTGTTAATCACAGAGAGGCAAAAAGTACAAATTCTGACTGTATGACAGTATGACTGTATGACAGTATGACTGTGCTGACAGAGTACAGTACTATGTGTAGATGTGGACAGAGTAATGATGACAATGAGTATGCAAGAGACAGAAGATCAATTCAAAATGTACACAGTATCTGTCACAGAACACAAGAGTACAAGTACGAGTACAGTAGAAGCTATGACTGAGTAACAGTAAGCTTAGATAGAGAACACACGTGTGATGATATAAAGCACTGACTGTAACTCACAAAACACTTTTCAGATTTATAAGATTCAACTGTGTGTGTGTGTGTGAGTTCGTACACATTCAACTAATGTTATGCATGAGTATGCAAACTAAGTAGAAGTTGATTATCCTAGGTTATGGGCCTGGTATAGGTCTGAGGTAGTTCAGAGATAGTCGTCATGACTGACGCGGGGGTGAAGTATCCCACGCGGGAATCACAGCTTCAGGACTTGGTAGAGCAGCAGGCAGCTTTCATGAAGACAATGGCAGAGACAATTAAGGTGTTGAGTGCCGAGAAGAAAGAGCCTGCGAAAACATCAGATCATGAAGAAGCTGAGTTGGGTGTCATTAGCCCTGCCAACGCACAGAAGACAGTTCAGTGCGTGGTGAAGTTATTGGGTACGACGAAGTACACGGGAACTGAAAGGAATCAGTACGAATCCTGGGTTCAGTTTAAGACACAGTTAGAGTCAGCAGTGACGTTTTATCCTGACTTGCTAGAACTGGTGTGCGACTATCCAGTCTCAGATATAGCAGATATCAAAGGACTGAACTCGTTTGCTTCTAAAACGAGTGGTAAATCGACTGCAGAGGACAAGCGTTCATCACAGGCAGGAGATATGCGTTTATCACGGGCTGAATATGGCGACAATGACGCGGAGGACGGAGACTTTGCAGACGGCGACAGCTTCATTACTGTGCCTGGTTCTGCCAGTGTCGCAAGTACGGTTTTATCAGCAATTTTGAAGCAGGTCACAGCCGGGGACGCCTTTGACGTGGTACGACGTTGTGGCAATGACGGTTTGAAGGCGTTCAGGAAGCTGAAATGCAGAGTGGAGCCGCAGCTGTTTGGGCAACTCGCTGGTTCAATGAAGAAGCTGTGCAAGCTGACTGTGAACGTGAATGAGGACCCTGTGAAGCAGCTGGGGTACTTTGGAGACGTAATGAGCTCTGTGGCTAACTACGGCGGCGCGAGGCTTGACCCTACGACGGTGGAGGTGCTGGTGACTGCAATGGTTGTGGCCGCTATGCCTATTGAGTATTCGCAGGTGGTTGCTGATATGAGCAAGGAACGTCGTCCTTCTTTTGATATGCTCGTACAGAGGTCCGAGTATTTTTTCGTGAACGTGGTGCAGCAATCTTTGGTTCCTTCGTCGAGTATAGTGGGGGCTACTGTGGACGGTGAGACTGTTGCTGTTGCGAGAGCGCTGGTTGCGTACAGGCGGAGACAGGGCGAGGAGAAGAAGGTGAATGACGGGAAGAAACTGATATGTCCTACGTGCTCTGGCGTCCACTCTGCCGAAAAATGCTGGATAGTGAACCCGGAGGGTATGGAGATGTTCATCAAGCTTAATCCTGCTAAGGAAAGGGCGGTTCGTGAGAACTATGCGCGCAGACTCAAGAAAATCGCAGCGAGGAAGGCACTTGACGCAGCAGCAACGACGGTGGAGGCGGCGACTTCATCCAGTTCCGCGCGGCAGCGTCGTACAGAGGTTTCTGAGGGGGAGCTGTGGAACTTGGAGAATCACGAGGAAGTTCATGTAGCCTGTCCCGTGGTTGCTACTGTCGCAGACCAGAAGGTGGTGTACACAGGCGAGGTGTTGGAGGACACCTGGGTGTACGGTGTGTTTAATCGCGACAAGGAGGACGACGCACAAGTGCAAAATGAGTACTACGAGGACTCTGTACAGGCTCCAGGAGGAGACCTGTGTGCAATGACTGTGGTGGACTCAGACAGGGAGCTGTACTTTGATAGTATGGCGACGAAGTCCATTTTTAATGACCTGTCTATGTTTGACGGCGCACAGGTGAACGAGTCAGCAGCCGTGTCCTTCAAGGTCATGGCTGGCGAAGTGACCACGTCTCGAGGAGGAGGTCGAGGGAGTATCACCTTGTGGAATCGGCTGACGAAGAAGGCAGACGTGCTGAAGGTGGAGGCGCAGTATGTGCCGGAGTCGCCTTTCAATCTGGTATCCGCGGTGAGCTTGGAGGACAAGTTTGGTCTGTATGCTCAATTTGGAGACCGTGTACTGCGTGACAAGAAGAACTTGTGTGAGTACGACGTGTGCAGAAAGGGGAAAGTGTATGTCTTACCTGAGGTCATCGTGGAGGCTGCACTGCCGGGGGTGGAGTGCGACGAGAAGGAGAACTGTCCGGTGAGGGACAAGTTTAACTGGAAGTTCACCGAGTTCAAGAAGTGGAATGAGGAGAAGGGGCCCTTTCATCTAGATATATGTGCTGACGAGCACAATCGATTGGTGAACGAGTACTATTCCCTGGTGAACTCGGTCTTTCTTCATTGTCTGACGGGACGCGGCTTCTGGGGCAATCCGCCGTACGACGACGCCTTCATTGAGAGGCTGCTGACGAAGGTTCTCATGGACTTTCCGAAGGACCCTGTGAACACGAAGTTTCTGCTCGTTTTGCCGTACAAGCCAAACGCTGCCTGGTGGAGTTTGACGGCTAAATTTGAGGAGCTGCACATCTATTCTAAGGGCAGCGTTATATTCTCTGCGAGGACTGATCAGTGTTACAACGTCTCTGAACTGGTGGAGTCTGAGCCCGGTCGCGTGTTCATTCAAGGGACCCCGTGGCCTGTGGTCGTACTGTATCTTGATCAATTTGTGGTTCCGAGGGTGGACGCGAGAGTGGTTGCGCACATCAGGCTGGGCCACGCTTGTGACAAGCACGTGGAGGTCATGGACCTGCAGGGGGTGGACCTCGGAGTGAATTCTGAGGAGTTGCGGAGTGGCAGTGTACTGAGCTGCTCTGTGAGGTGCATGGCGTGTCAGGTGGCGGCGCCGAAGAGGCCATCGCAGACGACAAACAGGGGAAGGGTCCCGAAGTCTGTTCGGAAGGTGGTGGAGAAGCGGCAGGCCTCTGTCAAGATGGGACAGCTGACTTTCACCGATCATGGTGGACCATTCGTGACGTCTACCAAAGGTTATCGTGGGTACACTATTCACGTGGATGACTACTCAGACGTGTGCCATTTCTATGTCTGGAAGCAGAAGTTGGAGTATGTGGACGCTCTGGAGGACTACCGTAAGATGGTGAAGGCGACTGGCCGTGTGTTCCTTGAGGAGGACACCAGTGTTGAGCAGGTGGTGTACGACCTGGACGTGCTGGTATTGCACTCGGACAATGACTCGACCATCGTGTCTGGGAAGGCGAAGAAGTACTGTGAGGACAATGCCATCGTGCAGAGGACAACGTCACCGTACTTACATGAGAACAATGCCAGGGCGGAGACTATGAACAAGTATCTGCAGACGAAGGCTAGAGCTATGCTGGCGACAGCTGGTTTGCCTGCGACTATGTGGCCTTTGGCTATGAGACACGCGGTATATCTGATCAATCGACTTTGCAAGGCTCGGCTGGGCATGAAGTCTAGTTTGCAAGTGCTGAACCAGAAGTACGATTTGTCTGTACTGCGTGTGTTCGGGTGTCAAGCTTACGCGTTCATCGACGCCAGCCTGCGCTCGAAACTGGCTGATCGGGCTACTCCTTTGATCTACGTGGGACACGAGGAGCGATCAACGGCTTATCTGCTGTACAGCCAAGACAAGGAGAAGGTGGGCAGAAGTGGGATGGTTCGGTTCGACGAGCGCGTTGATCAGTATGGACAGCTGGTGATGTCTTGGGATCCCTCTATGCTGACACCGTTGAGATCGTTATATGACTGTGAGTCTCTCGACGGAAACTTCGTGTCAGCTTTTGTGGGCACAGCGACAATTATATTGGATCTGCGTGCCTACGTGGTACAGAAGGGTGACGAGTTCACTGGTGTCGTGAAGCTGAACAGTGCTGGGGGTGGATCATTTTGGACGCCGGTGAGTGCGTTTCTGGAGGCACGGGTGGAGCATCTTGCGTTGCTTTTTGAGTATTGTGCGCAGTGTACAGTGAACTCATTCTATCCGTTGTTTGAGAAGGTGACAGTGCAGAGGTCAGGAGGAGCTGAATGGGAGGCAGCAGTGGTGTGTGCTACGGCACGGGAGGACCATGTGTTGCCGTACCAGGTGATATTGGAGCGTCATGCTGGAGTGAGGGGCTCGGCAATCGATGTGGGTGAGGCCTGCGTGAGGTTTGAGACCCGTCATGTCGCTCTGGTGGCTCAGGAGGAGAAAGTGACGGGGTTGCCAGTGGGGGTGACGGAGCCGAAAGGATGGGTTCAGTTGGTGAATGGACCAGACTCAGTGCAGTGGCAGGAGTCGGACAAAAAGGAGGAGTGCGCTCTCATCGACGTGAAGAAAGCTATCTTGCCGGTGGAGACGGTACCTGCTGGTGAGAAGGTCATGCGCATGACGGCCGTGTACAAGGCGAAGCTGGACTTTGCAGGGCAGCTGACCGAGAGGAAGACCAGGTGGGTGGTATGTGGCAACGGTCAGCAGCATGGAGTGCACTATGAGGACGTGTATGCACCGTGCACTCAGCTGTCAACCTTGAGAATTCTTATTCAGCTCAGTTTGGTGTTAGGACTATTGGCCTTTGCCATGGACGTTATCACGTGCTTTCTGAATGGTCAGCTAGACGTGGACGTTCCTTTGTATGTCAGCTGGCCTAATGCACGGACAATTCGAGGAGTGCAGTACGGAATGCTGCAGAAGAGTGTGTACGGCTTGAAGCAGGCACCGCGCATCTGGTACAAGACGAGCAAAGAGTTCCTGCTTGCTTATGACCACAGGTTACGGGTGTCAAACATTGACCCGTGTCTGTTTTACATCTGGCAGCCTGGTACACTGGTGGTATTTGTGTATGTGCACGTGGACGACTACACTGTATTCACTTCTTCAGTGGAGTGGAAGGTGGAATTTTTCAGAGAATTCAGTGCGAAATGGCCCAGTAAGGACAAAGGACCACTATGCAGTGCAGCTCGCCAGCGTCACTGAATGCAGAACTGGTAGTAACAGCTTATACAGATGCAGCAGACAAAGTGACCAGACGCTCTGTTACAGGTTCACTGGTGCGACTGAATGGAAGTACTGTCATGTATTCGTCAAAATTGCAGAAGACAGTTGCAGTGAGCACAGCAGAGGCAGAATTGATAGCGTTGTCAGAATGTGCACGGGACGTTGAGTATGTTGTGAATCTGCTGACTGAGTTTCACCTGTCAAGTTGCCTGTTACAATTCATGGAGACAATCATGCTTCGGTGGCACAGGCAGAGAATGTTCTGAACAATGCAGCAACACGTCATGTGGCAGTGAGAAATCGATATGTAGCAAAGTTGGTAGAGCTGGGTAGAATTGTCATTGCTAAAGTGCCTACGCAGGAGAATTTGGCAGACTTCTTTACAAAAAGCCTGGCTTTGGAACGTTTTCGAGTACTCAGTGCTGTGGTGCTGAGATATTTTCAAAGGCACTGAGTAAGGAGGAGTAGGAAAACAGTAAACTCTCATGCAGTGTTAATCACAGAGAGGCAAAAAGTACAAATTCTGACTGTATGACAGTATGACAGTATGACTGTGCTGACAGAGTACAGTACTATGTGTAGATGTGGACAGAGTAATGATGACAATGAGTATGCAAGAGACAGAAGATCAATTCAAAATGTACACAGTATCTGTCACAGAACACAAGAGTACAAGTACGAGTACAGTAGAAGCTATGACTGAGTAACAGTAAGCTTAGATAGAGAACACACGTGTGATGATATAAAGCACCGACTGTAACTCACAAAACACTTTTCAGATTTATAAGATTCAACTGTGTGTGTGTGTGTGAGTTCGTACACATTCAACTAATGTTATGCATGAGTATGCAAACTAAGTAGAAGTTGATTATCCTACTCCCTGCGCCTGCAGTGGAAGGCCTGCGCACTTGTCGAGTGCTCCCTGCGCCTGCAGTGGAAGGCCCGCGCACTTGTCGAGTGCTCCCTCCGGCGGCTCCCCGCATGCAGCAGGGCAAGCAGGGAGGACCGGGGCTCAGCTGGCAGATGACGCACGGTCTGGACGGAGCTCAGCCATGACGCAGGGGCGATGACGCAGGGGCTCCTCGGGGAAACGTTGACAGGTGAGCCTGTACCCCCTCCTGAAGAAGATGCCCACGGGCAAGGCGGCGCTGAGCCTTGGCAAGTCCGGCGCGCTCGTGCTGGACTCCAGCATGGGCCGCAACACCGCCAAGCGGCTCAGGGCGCCCCTTGAAATCATCAATGACACCGACTTGACCCTCCACGTGAACGTGCAGCCGCGGCCAGTGCAGTACCCTCAGTCCGCCGAGGAGGCGCTGCAGTCCGAGAGCCTTTCGTCGGTGCGTGCCCTAAAGCCTCACACCCCTCGCGCCACCCGGCACTGGTGCATATGTAGAGCTGCGGCCTATACGCGCGCTGCTTCACAACGTACTTTATGGGACGGGTCCAACGGCATGTTGATTTCGTAGTTATTAGGTGGCATGTCAGAGGGGCTCTCAATGGTATGCTGATGTGGCAGTCAGCACGTGACATGTCAAAAGGGCTTCTGGGCAGACGGGAGACAGGACAGGGCTCCTCGGCAACGAGGAAGGAGCTCCCGGGCAGAAGGGAGGGCCGGGCGGGTGGCGCCGCGCAGGCGCAGGCAAAGCTGAGCCCCGGAGGCCGCTGGGCAGTGCCGGTGGCCTGCCTCGTGACCGCGGACCAGCTGCAGCTCGTCTTCAACTCGACGCGCAAGGAGGCCACAACATCCGGGGAGGTGCTCCCGAGTACCTCCCCCCTGACCCCGGGCTCCACATGCACGTGACACAAAACTGCCTGCGGCCGCATGAACCAGCGCCCGCCGGCGCGCCACGTGCAGCCAGTGAGCACCTTTGGGGGTGGAGGGGGGGGGCAACGGGGGTGTGGCCACAGGTGGTCTCTCTGCAACCAACCCTTCGAGGACTCGAGGACACCTACATGTCAGCCCTGCATTTTGATGCCATGAAGGTTGCAAACCCCTGTCTCAATACATAGCAACCCTATTTTGATACATAACAGCCCCATTTTTAATATATGGCTACCCTCTTGTATTACATGGCCACATTATTGTAAAACATGGCAACCTTATTACAATACATGGCAGCCCTACTTTGGTACATGGTAGCCCTATTGTTATACATGGCAACCTTATTGTTGTACATAGCAACTTATTGTAATACACGGCAGCCCTATTATGATACATGGCAGCCCTATTGTAATACATGGCAACCTTTTTGTTATACATGGCAGCCCTATTGAAATACATGGCAACCTTATTGTAATACATAGCAACTTATTGAAATACACGGCAGCCCTATTATGATACTTGGCAGCCCTATTGTAGTACATGACAACGTTATTATTATACATAGCAACTTATTGTAATACCTGGCAACCTTATTGTTATACATGGCAGCCTTATGGAAATACATGGCAGCCCTATTGTAATACATGATTGTAATACATGGCAGCCCTATTTTGATACATGACAACCCTATTGTAATGCATGGCAGCCCTATTGTAATACATAGCAACTTATTGTAATACATGGCAGCCCTATTGTAATACATGGCAACCTTATTGTAATGCATGGCAACCTTATTAGAATACATGACAGCCCTATTGTAATACATGGCAACCCTATTGTAATACATGGCAACGTATTGTAATACATGGCAGCCCTATTGTAATACATGGCAGCCTTATTTTTGATACATGGCAGCCTTGTTATATTACATGACAGCCCTATTTTTGATACACGGCAGCCCTATTGTTATGCACATAACTTATTGTAATACAAGGCAGCCCTATTGTAATGCATGGCAACCGTATTGTCATACATGGCAGCCCTATTTCGGTACATGGCAGCCCTTTTGTTATACATGGCAATGTTATTGTTATACATAGCAACTCATTGTAATACACGGCAGCCCCATTATGATACATGGCAGCCCTATTGTAATACATGGCAACTTTTATGTTATACATGGCAGCCCTATCGTAATACACAACAACCTTATAACGTTATACATTGCCACTTATTGTAATACAAAGCAGCCCTATTATGGTACATGGCAGCCCTATTGTAACACATGGCAACTTATTGTAATACATGGCATCCTTATTTTAATGCATGGCAACCTTATTGTAACGCATGGCAACCTTATTGTAACGCATGGCAACCTTATTGTAACGCATGGCAACCTTATTATTATACATGGCAGCCCTTTTTTGATACGTGGCAGCCCTGTTGTAATACATGGCAGCCCTTTTTTGATACACGGCAGCCCTATTCTAATACATGGCAGCCCTATTTTGGTACATGGCAGCCCTATTGTTATACACGGCAATCTTATTGTTACAAAATGGCAGCCCTATTGTAATACATGGCAATCTTATTGTTATACATAGCAACTTATTGTAATCCACGGCAGTCCTATTATGATACATGGCAGCCCTATTGTAATACATGGCAACCTTTTTGTTATACATGGCAGCCCTATTGAAGTACATGGCAACCTATTATAATACCTGGCAGCCCTATTGTAGTACATGACAACCTTATTGTTATACATAGCAAATAATTGTAATACATGGCAACCTTATTGTTATACATGGCAGCCTTATTGAAATACATGACAGCCCTATTGTAATACATGGCAACCTTATTGTTATACAAAGCAACTTATTATAATACATGGCAGCCCTATTGTAATACATGGCAACTTATTGTAATACATGGCAGCCGTATTGTTATACATGGCAACCTTATTTACACATGGCAGCCCTATTTTGATACATGGCAGCCCTACTGTAATACATAGCAGCCCTATTGTAATACATAGCAGCCCTATTGTGATACATGGCAGCCCTATTGTTATACATGGCAGCCCTATTGTTATACATGGCAATCGTATTGTAATACATGGCAGCCCTATCTTGGTACATGGCATCCCAATTGTTATACATGGCAATCTTATTGTTATACATAGCAACTCATTGTAATACACGGCAGCCCTATTATGATACATGGCAGTCCTATTGTTATACATGGCAACCTTTTTGTTATACATGGCAGCCCTATTGAAATACATGGCAATCTTATTGTAATACATAGCAACTTATTGTAATACACGGCAGCCCTGTTATGATACTTGGCAGCCCTATTGTAG
>LGRX02017484.1:0-14767 GCA_001247695.2 Cymbomonas tetramitiformis
TCATGTGTCACTGGCCGTGGTCATGGGTCACTGGCGGTGGTCATGGGTCACTGGCCGTGGTCATGCATCACTGGCTGTGATCATGGGTCACTGGCTATAGAGCCGATGAAAGAAACAGCATGGTGCGGAGAAATAAGATCTGGATTGTAGTATGTGATGTAATTCTTAGGTGAAAATAAAGCATCTTTTTATTTTTGCATGCAGTCAGTGACACACTTGAAAGAGAATTGTCCCACATTGGCATGGCTTTGGTCCGGCACTCCTGCTCAATGAGTCATTCAGCTTAATTTCCATGCCACCATACGGATGCTTTATGCGACAGATAATTCGGTTGTACAGACATCCAGGCACACCTTAATGCCATTTGTCAAGTCCGGCAAGGTCATAAAATTGTTGTCTCTAGTGTCTCCGTGCCGTGGACGGGTTGGACGAGACCACCAATCAGAGCCCATTCCTCCCCAGCCAGTCCCGTGGTCATATGCGATCAAGATATACTTGTCTGCGGGGTACTTCACCATTGCACGTTCTATAAACCCACTTAAAATTTCCTTCTCTGCCATGTTGACATACCTACTAATGAATGGATAGGGACCATCAAAATACGACATGTACTCCATCCGTAGCTCCCTTGTTCCAACCCTGCATTTGATTACAAAGATGGAGTGGGCCGCATAAGCACTCCAGCAATCCATGCACAGTCGGACAATATAGCAAGCCCTCCAAGTCTCGGCAACTTCACCTTGGGCTCTACTGCAAGGCTGGCATTGGCGACCACCAATGTACACCTACCCCTGCCATCTTCCCCCATAGGCGAGCACCTTCAAGCAGCAGGGAGAAAAGGTGTTCCACCAGTCAGACTCTACGATCCAGCGGCCAGAGACTGAAACGGAGCAGACGACAGGCAGTTGTATGTAATCAACAAGAACATCAAAGGCAAGAAGAGAAGTGAGCAGCTGAAACAGTTGCTGGATGGAGATACAGAGCCTATAGTCGGTTGTGAAAGTATCCAGGGAGGCAACCAGGAGGAGGGGATGCCACTGGCCGGTATTAAGCTGGTAACCACCGACGAGAGGACGGCGTAGCATGTGGAAACTTGCCAGCTGAAGATCAAAGGCATCGGCCAGTACACGACACAGAAGGTTGAGGCGATATGGTAAATCAACAAGCAGGCTAACAACGAAGTGGACAACGCCATCTTTCCAGAGCACTATGCTAAAGTTGCTGCAGCGGTGAAGCAGTAACAGGAACAGAAACTGGGGGGGAGGAGACCACATCTGGTATGCATCCACGACATAACAGCCCGCCACGGACCCGGAGGACCCGGCAACATACATCGGGCAAAGAATGCTGCAGCGAGGAAGCCTGAGGAATCGCATCCTCGAAGCGCGGCGTGCGACTGGGTACACGGACAGGAAGAGGTGCGAGTGATGGTGCCCAGCATCTGCAGATATGCCCTGCTTAAGGTGTCGGACTTTTCAAGGGGAGAGTGGCTCAGAGGAGGAGACAAGAGACGGGGAGGGCGCCTGACATCATACAGCAGCTGGACAACAAGCTCCAAATGGTTGCATATGCGGTACAAGGTAATACGGATATCAAGGAATCAAAGGCGGCAGTGAACAGACTGGAAGGGACATGCGAGAGGGGCTTCAAGCACGCAACGGAGGAAGTACGGAAGGTCAACAGCAGCGTCATCGACCTCACTGAAGAGGTCTCAGAGTCCACCAGGAGCAGCAACGCCATAACAAAGGGCATACTGGAGCAGATGATGCTCCTAAAAAAGAAATCACCAGGCAGGACGCCAGGCTGTCGGACAGTGACAGTGAGGACCTGAGGAAAAGAATACTGAAGATGAGTCGCAGACAGTGGGACACAGACAAGGATATGGTGAACCCAAGAGCAATCAGGTCTGAAAGGAGAAGGAGCCACAGGGTAGAGGTAAGCACCCACGCAGCGCCCACAAAACAGTGAATCACACACCAGTGGTTGCAGGGACGAAAACTGTGAAGCACAAATCTAAAGGGAAAGGGAGAGGGGGCAGGCGTTCAGATGAGGAGAAGAAAAGGCTGACAGGAGCGCACGGATCAGATTGGGGCAACATAGACAACATCAACAAGGAAACCAGGAGCAGCTAAAGCGCAGCACGGAATACACATCACAGGCGTACAGATAGCACCGCAGCAACCATAGCATATGGAAATAACACGGTCCATCCTGGAATCACATATAGGCGACTCCCTATCTGTCCCGGGTAGTCACAGGCAGCTAATACATATTATGTTTTTTTGTCGATCCAACTAATTGGGAATCTTATTATATTGTCACTGAACCAAATGTCAGGTACATGCAAATGTAAACAGTAAGTCAAGTTCTGAAGGCCAAACATGTCTTAGGGTTTAGGTCAACCCCCCTCAGGATCTTGCTTGTAGACTTCCGAACCGGCGGCCCAGGTATAAAAATAGTTTTCCAGCAGGATTTTGTAGCTCTGTGCTAGTCAAATGGTCCGTCGTTTGGTTAGAAATTCTCGGTCAACGGTACTGTGAGGTCTGGTCAACGGCCTGGCTTAAGTATGGGAGAGAGTGGTGACCCCTGCACTGAAGATCTTAAGGTGAAAGTCGGCTGTTGCAGGCTGAAAACCCTCAAAAGCCGTAACTTACACTCCTACAAGGTTTTAGGCTATAAGTATCACCCCGTTGGTCAAGATCCCTTTTGGCATGAGCAGGCACTTTTACCCAAAACTGCCCCAGTGTTAAGGGGTGGTAAAATAAGCTGTGTAGGGATATTGGGAGCAATATAGGGCGTTTCCATCTAGTTGGGGAAAACGGATATATTGACAAAAAAATTGCGCCCAGGTTGCCAGAAGCACAACTCCTCCCTGCCAGTGTACTGCCAAAAAATAGGTAAAACAGGTTGGTGGGCCCGTGCATGGAAGCAACAGGCAGCACTATATATGATACCAAAATTGCCACGGGTAGTCACAGGCAGCTAATACATAGTATGTCTGTTTGTCGATCCAACGAATTGGGAATCTTATTATATTGTCACTGAACCAAATGTCAGGTACATGCAAATGTAAACAGTAAGTCAAGTTCTGAAGGCCAAACATGTCTTTGGCTTTCCCCAAATACTGTAGTCTGAAATTCCAATTATCCCACAACTCAGAAAACTCAATCAAGAACCACCAATGGCATCTGCATTCATCATCAAATCCAAGCAATCTCAATCTCGAATCTCATTGGTCACATTTGATTCCTTCAGGATATCATGATGACAGCCTGGCATATAGCCATACTGCCACACTACTGTGTTGTCATACTGTCATACTGTCATACATGACATACATGGTATGTCATACATGTCATACTTCGACTTCAGATACTCATCTTCTTCGTCTTTTGAATCCCTTTTTCACTGTCATAATCTTGTCAGCGATAAGTCTCTGGAGCGTTCATATCTCTTGTTATTCTGATCACACTACTATCCAAACGCATGATCAATCAACTTGAGATCATCGGGCCGTCGTGCCCACTGGCACACTGTCTTTCAATCTACAAACACAGTAGGATACAATCATTCAACTGCAAAGAGGTATTGCTAATATTCAATAGCCAGCATCCTATCATAGTGACTGCTTCTACTCCTAGAAGGGCCTGAAAATTTACAACCACACCATCACCATATCCTGCGCACTGAGGGCCTGGGCCGCACACATTGCCTGCTAGTGAGGCACAGAAAAAATCACACTGCAAGCACCCTTTTGAAGTGCACACCTGGTAAGGGTGGCAGCACAGGGAAATTATGCATGTAAACAGAACTGATAGCACCAGTAATAAGAAGCCAGGGAAGTGCCTGGCATGCTATAAAAAGTGGAAGGGTGGAAATAACAATGAAATAGAGAGACAGGAAGAAATGTGGCAGAAATAGGAGTAATATCTTCAATGGAAATACTTGAAGCAGAACAGGAGTCAAGGGGCATACAAAAGCGAAAACGTGACACGGCAGCAGTAAATAAACAACAATGGGCTCCCAGCTCCAATAATGGGATGCATAGTGAACATACCGGTGAAGCCACAAAAATATACATCATGTTTACATTCACCCTGACATGCCTGTGGGATGACAAGGGGGACTTAATGGAGAGCATAAGAAATATTGCCAGAATGGCGAAGATGGCAAAGCTAATTTTGTGGCAGATGTAGACACCAAGAACGGTGATACAAAGAAGAGGGAAATGGCACGTAATGTATTCATAATGAAGATAGTTGAAAATGACTGGAGCACCGTAGCAATGGCAGCACATAGACCCTGTGGATATATAAGGCAAAACAAAATACTAGGCAGGCTGCCAAACATATACTGTAAACGAAAGAGGAGATTAGTGAGACACGGTAAAAATTGGATAATAACGAGAGGGAAAATTCAGAAACAACTAATAAGAGGAGGGGGAGGACATGAAAGAGGCAGCAGCCAGCGAAGAAATACTATATATCAGGGAAGAATTTTTTTTTTTTTTGGGGGGAGGGGGGATTTTAACACTTAAAAGGCAACTTCAAATACTAACAAGCTGATTATTCTACTTG
Organism: Cymbomonas tetramitiformis; assembly: GCA_001247695.2. Lineage (NCBI taxonomy): Eukaryota > Viridiplantae > Chlorophyta > Pyramimonadophyceae > Pyramimonadales > Pyramimonadaceae > Cymbomonas > Cymbomonas tetramitiformis. The sequence continues at coordinate 4,578 of LGRX02017484.1, forward strand.
GATATGTAAAGCTCATTTTTAGATAATCTAAACGAACGGATTGACATTTGAGACCAATCGGACCCTCAAAACCACTTGCAAAATCAGTTTCGACATCTTGGTCACAATCTCCATCCGCAAATTCGCACAAAATACAGACATTCCTAGCATATTGACATGTCATGGATGAGCAAGATATGATATCTGAAAGTTAAAATATTCAACCGTATCGATTGAAAGTTCGCATTAATCCAACCGTCAAAACTGCCTCCGAGATCGGTTGTCAATTTTCACAAGACATGCAGCAGATTAATTTTTTAGGCTGTTTTTGTATTATGGTATGATATCCTGACAACTGGCATGTAACACACCTTTATGCTGTATGGCGGCATATCATTCGAGTGGGAAGAGGTGTTACGCATGCGGATTCGTGTTCATTATTCTTGGGTATAATATGAGCCATAATTTGCGTGATCTGCATATATATGTGCAACTTACAACACAACCAAAATGCAACTTACAACACAACCAAAAGCTGATCAAGGTGCTGAAAGAACGAATTCGCCTTTTAGGTGTATACAAGTGATGAGGAGGTAGACAATAGGATGTCATGGGTGGACACACCCTCCCTGGCTTCTGTAGAACTGAATGACATGCAAAAACAACTGGACGAGGTACACGGTTTATATATACCCCAGAACAACAACAAAGAACCATAAGAGCAATGGGCACACGCAATTTGCCATAGTAGATGGCATACAATGGAGATTGGCGCTTTTAATAATGGTGGATGAAACACTGAGAGTAAACACATACGAGTCATTTGGGGAACAAACACACAACACCATGCAGAACAAGACACAGCAAATACTGCAAAAGTGGCAGCCGATTGTGGGGAAAAAAATGAAGGGACCCAAAGACTGACAACAAGATACCAAAATGATGACTGTAATTGCGAAGTGTGGGTGATAAAGCCACGCATAGATGGAAAATTTGGCAAACAGAAGGCAAAGAAAAGGAACACTGACACAATACCTGAGGCTAGACCATATACTGAGGGCATAAGGAGAAGCAGAAATAGAAAAGGAAATGTGTAAATAATGGGAAACCCTGAGGAATGAAGTGGACAGGATGATGCAGGGATGGAGAAGGGTAAACAATGAAGGGAAATAGGACGAGCAGCAGAACAAAATATGGAAAGACGGGACATGATGATAGAAAGGGGAAGTGAAGAAGGAAGACCGAACCAGAATGCGGGATTATGGCAGATGTTTGAGAGGAAGATGCTGAGGAAAGGAGAGGAATAGGGAATACGCACAACTGTAGAAACAAACAGAGATACGTCAGAAAACAAAAACTAAAGAAGAGGAAGAAAAAAGGTAAACATGAACAAATACATAGGACAATGGAAAAGTGGGGAAACAAAAACCTCTCAAAACGGAAGAAAATCAAGAGATAGAGGGTAATGCGGGGAAAAGGTTTTGATAGTTTAAATCTGCTCACATGGAACATAAGAGGAAACCAAGACTCCCTGTATGATATGGAGGAAGCCACAAACCATGAAAACATACACGCTGTGATACTTACAAAAGTAAAAACAGCGATGAACAAAGCCAAGAGAACTTGGCTTTGTTGACAGTGAGAGGCCCGTACAAAGGGCCTCTCACTGTCTGCGTTGCCTCCCAAAAAAAGGGGGACCAAGAAATAAACACAAAGAAGGGAACCAAAGAGGAGGAATAGCGGTAGTACTCAAAAGTGGCATAGCAAAAAAACACAACCATACAGAAATAGAAACGCTCCACACTTGAGAGGACACTTGCAGCATGTCATACTTCGTATGCCAGAAGGGAAATTCATACACTGTGCTCAGGACAGCTACTATGGTCCCATCCATTTCCCCAATGTCTATTCTCACAAGAGCTAAACCATCGAAACCATGAACAGAGTCAGCTCCAGAGGAGCACAACTCACCACCACTTCCTTGACAGTCCTGCTATAATTGCAATCATAACCACTGGGCCAAGACGTCAAATGCAGATTAGAATGAATCACTTCATATGCTGTAATCTAGCAGAACACATACAGGATATTGTGATGAATGCAGTCCATACTCAGATTTGGATGCCTCCAGCTATCTGCGTATACGTACCATATGTCTCGGGACATCCATTGTATGTTCCCAGTTTGTGGTTTTTCCCCACAATCCCAATATGTGTCCACCAGAGCAATAATATTGATCCTGGAGGAACTACCCACTCCAGCAGCTGCAAGGTCATCCAAAGGCCGCTTATAATTGGCACATATATCATTGTCGGCGAAGCCATATATCATAATTGTCCATCGCTGGTCTTCATTGGCAAGAATGGAGGTCGCCTTCAGCCTGCAAAAGATATCAAAGCCTGGGGGCATCCCCTTTAGAAGGTGCCCCCCAGCCCACCCCAACATGCGCATGAGCATCTCTCTGATCTTTGATCTTTATTTGCCGGTTAGCAGCTCAAATCACACAGCTTGTATATTTCAACATCCGGAAGAAGCACAATTAACGATCACTCGAGAGCACAGCACTTGTTTTAAGCGGAGGATTGGATTTGGATCTTTGGGAAAATAGACAAAAAGAGAACAGTAGTGGATGGCGTTGTCCAGCCCAGGCCCTGGTCCAACTCACTCAGATGCGATTCCCATGATGTAAAATTCTGTAACACGATAGATTCTGTGATGAAGACCCCAAAGTCTACATGAAGCATCGGATACGCTGAATCTTGGTGTCATGAATCCGATCACAGGCCTGACCTGGCAAAGGAACACAATATGGACGCAGAAAAGGATTCTTGAGGAGAAAGATTAGATACAAAGCGAGGGCATCTCAACTCAAGACCAGGATGTTTCAGGGCGAGGCTTACTAGTTGTTTTGAGTGTAAACCTCGCTGGTACATTTCTCTACACATATCGTTGTAGACTACCCTATCTTCATCCGAATATTCATGGGATGCAGTAAGACGCCTTTGCCTCTTTGCACCAGTGTTCCCACGCATGGCTTCATCCTGTGCCATGCTCGCAAGGTTGCTGAAAGCGCACGCACCAGCATATCCCACTTAAGATATGCATATATACTGCAATTGATGTCATGAGATAATCTTGACACATCAAACCACCGCGTGTACCAGCCAGCAAGACAAACGGAAGTATGCGATGTTGTAAAGTGATAATCTCATCAGCGGTAAGCTGAGTGTTGCAGAGGCGTGCAGATGAAATGAGAGCTTCAGGATGAGGAGGGACCCTAAACCCCCACAGCAAAAAGAAGTCTTCAGTAGCGGAGTCTCCTATTTTTGGACAATTTACATCGTGGAATTGGACTCTCAGGAAATTCATTGAAATTATCACATTGTAAATCACTCCGCCACCGCAAAGTGCCAGTTGATCCAGCAGTCTGCGTTTTCAACCTGCAAGATATGGTGCATGTCAGACTCATAATATATCCTGTGGTGACTGATGTGCAAATCCTGTATCGAGCTCGGTACGGTTCCCTTCGGGGGTTAATTGAACAAATAGGCATCTAATGATTTTCCCAAACATCAAGGCATATGATACCATATGTAACAGACCATCTAGCACCCCAATAACTCATGGTTCCTTTCTGTGTTGTTGGATTTCTCACATTCGGAAGTGATGTATACACATGTGAATATGTGGGCGTGTGATCCTGATTATTTTCCACTGTTAAGCAAGCCTTTACCTATCGAAGAAGCACTGCAAGCAACCCTACAGCAAAACTACAGTCACAAAATGAAAGCATTCCATGGATGTCCACCTGGGCAGCACACAGCTTCTTTCTGGTAATAAACAAAAGAACGTGGTGATGAAACAAATCCACTCAAAATATATATGCTGGACGTTGTGGCATATGCAGGGCATCATTCTAGTCTTGTGCACTTGCGGCGCAAATGTGAGCAAACAAGTAAACTGACCTCCTGTCCTTGCCGAGAATGAGTTGCTATATACGTCCAGTTTGCAACCTCCACCCTTGCACCTCACTGACCTTGCTTTTACATGCATCACAGCATTGGCACATAAACATGATTTTCAGAGGTTGTGCGCACGGCCTTTATGAAAATCATAGATTGTCGAAGTACCTTGGACCATTCAACCAACTTGTACTCGCATTTTTCGAGGAGTAAGCTGCAGGTGAGGTCATGTCTGGTGATGCCAATAATGTGTCCGCCATTTTCTGTGCAGTGTGGATGATCCCTCTGGACTCATGGACATCTAGAGCGAGATGATATGACTCCAAAAACTCCCACCTGCCAAATCATGCATCCACAATGAGATCACCCAGGCAAACCAGCTGGACGTGTAAATCCGGCAACATATACAGCGATATGCGTCAGAGGATTAAGCTTATTACATCGACTCTCTCGAGAACTGACACAGTTATGGCAACATACAGTGATGTGTTGGTGCCAAAAAGCAGGCAAGCCCTTGAAGTAAGGAAGAGAAAGCCCTACTTCAGCTCTAGTGCACGGTATTCAATGCAGATTTGTGGAAATTTGCTGAGAATCTAAACGTGCTGGCTAACTACCCTTAGATACCCTTAGATTGCTACCCTTATTAGATACCCTTAGATTGCTACCCTTAGATACCCTTAGATTGCTACCCTTATATAACCTTAGGTTGCTTGCTGAGATTCTAAACCTGCTCTCAAACTCGGCTACCTACCCTTCCTCTTAAAGAGAGGAGCTGCTGATGTCGAGCTGTGTGGAATGGAACCATCGCAGATTCCAAAGCACTGTGGAAGCCTGAAACAATGATCTCATGGACAATCTGATCGTCAACTCCCCTTTTAAATTTGCGCAGGTTATTGCTTGAAATTCACTTTTTCCAACAAATCAATCTTCCTTCTCTCCGTTTCTTGACTTACACATCAACAAACACTGGGTGTCCACAAATAATGATTAGACTAATGAATCCAATCCAGATAGAAGCATATAGCCATGGGTTGTCCAGCTCGCTCATGCGTTTTTTTTCTTGGTGCGATAGCCGTTCAAATGAGCCATGCTGCTGGAATTTACAAGTGTATTAGGTGTACAAACGTCACTCCCTGGCCAAAACGTGGCTAGGCTTTAGCTTTGCAACGCCAAATGTATAAGTGCCATGGTATTGTGCAGCTCTTATGGCTGAGTTACATTTCATCACCAACAATCTGCATGTTCAAATCATACAGATCCAACTGTGATTGAGAAATCGTCGTTAGAGCAATGCCTTTGTTATTGGCTTGCGATGATCGCAAATGCGTGGCAACTCACTGCAGATTGTCATATCCTGGTTCTGGATCCTTTTTGGGGAGCTATAAATGAGCTAGAAATCACACCGCTCCGTTTCAACAACATTTACATGTGTGATGGCTCACTTTGAATTAAACCTAACGCTAAATGGATGATTGAGCAAATTCTGTATTTGTTAGTTTAAATCCATTCAGCTGTTCAGTGGGCAAGTAGGACTGCTGACCGCTCAAAATGGCTGAGGTCTTGCATTCACCCTTGCCCTTCACAAGGACGAACCTGAGCAAAGTGCGTACTTGATTGTTGACTTACTGAATCAAAGCTCAAATCGCATCGGTCGAGGATAACAAAATTTCAATCCAATGATCACCGCACGTGGAGCAGTTCCAGAAAGTAGACTCTCAATCGTTTCATCTAAAATTTGAAAACAAATCGTCAACGGACGTCAACGTTGTAGCGTCATGATCTGGATAGACACATAAATCAATGTCGTGCATCCCAAAATACAGATTCTACGTTGGCCAAGCAGAGATCTAGATCAATGTAGATCGACAATGTGAATGATAGCATAATTCAATAAGTATCCCAAGAGTTTAACCACAGTTTCACCTATCCCTGATTCTGAGGTCCAGTTGGATTCCTTGCCTCGCAACAGCAAAGATTCCTTACGAGCAAAACATATTTATTCATTTATTTTGATCGGAGGACAAGGGAGACAAGGGAAGCAACGGCTGAGGTAAGGTGCTTGCAACCGATGGTTGATGATTTTGTTGATTCCCAGCAAGCCAGGACAAAGAGTGACTGGGCGCACCATACTTACAAAGCACCCCTGGTATCCATACATTTCAAGATAGCGTCCTTCCAAACAGTTGCCACTAATTATAATTGGGCCACTTATTGGGCACAAATCTTTGCAAATACCTATAAAAATTAATAGCGTCTAAAACATCACACAATCCATGCATGTCGGGGACTGATCCAATATGTCAAAAGCTGTTATGCAAGCAACTTGCATCAAGAACGAAGTGCGTGCCGACATCCATCCGTACGGTACGATCACTTTTCCACCTGTCAGCGCTCATCAGCAAGCTAAACCACTCCAATTCCACAAAAACATCAAGCGGACGATGGCAGCCTGGCCTCGTGACCAGGATGCATGCATGATCACCATACCCCGCAAACGTGTAGATATTCATTGGACAAGGCAGCCGGTGGCCAGGAACTATCACGCGTTCCTTACTTGGTGCTCCTTTTAGATGGCGAGGCATGCAGCTCAGTAGCACGCAGTCAGTTCTGTTTGACAATGCTGGCAGTGTGGCATAGCGATATACACGTCCGCACAATGTGGCGTCCTCTAAGCTGTAAGGAAACACTGAAATGCGCACCAGGGATTGTCCTTGCTTATGGGCAGGGCAATCTTGAAGTTGTAGCATGTAACGTCTGCCACTGTCCGTGTTCTGGGGAAAAATATTCCCATCCCTGTACTACCCATGCTGCCGTTTGCAAAGACAGAGATCATCCCATCCTGGAGATTTGAGCCACAAACCCTACTGCTCACCACTTGCTTGGGTGTGACACAAGGGCATCGAAATCCCCGAGCATTGTCCCACGATGCAGCCGTTGCTGTTGACAAGCAGTGAAGCGAACGAAAAAGTGCAGTCTCTAAAGTGATATGAATATGAAGTTTCACACCATAACATGTAATCATGTTTGGCCCGAATTCCGAGAGTTGTGACTTTGTCTTTTCTATCTGACAGAAAACGTGAGAGATCACCATTCAGTTCATGAAGAGCACTTGCCTGGTAGTGCATGAGCGCAAGCTGAGCTTTGCGAGCAAGTGAATTGAAAGCCAGATTTGATAACTTTGAAGTGACTTCCACGAGCCACCATCCGAGATCAATAAAGCATTCTGCGTGCACATCACATTTGACAATACAGCGCCTCGTCAGCATCGATCCGCTCATGGTATCCTCGCAAAAAAAAAAACCGATTCGATTTAGTTAGATTAGGCACCTCACGTTGGAGCCGGCACGACGATACCAGAAAACAAATCTATGTACCATATTATATATATATATATATATATATACATACATCATAATTCCGCGACGGCTCGCCAACGACTGCGCCTCAACGGGCGAAATTTTGAGCTCAGCAGTTTTTACGAATTATTTTGTGATGATATTTCATGAAATTTTATAGTTTTCTATTTATTTTACAGGAGTGGAACTGAGTTCTGGTGCAGTATGCCGCCGCGCGGCAATCTGAGACGCCCTAGGGCGAATCCCGTTCTCGGCAGTTTGGAGTCTCTTTTAACGCAAACGATACGGGCGTCTACGGCCGCTCTTTCTGCATTAAAAGCCGTGAGAGCCCACGGATCGGCGCTACCAGTTGAGGTGGACGACATCCGGCAACTCTCATCGCGCCACCCTGAGCCCTGCTGCCCCTCACCATTCTCTCGCCCGCCGCTCCAGTCGTACGGCCCGCCTCCAAGGGCGAGTTCCTGACTGTCGCGGCGCCATCACCACGCAACTGCTGTGTCCGTTGAGAACGCCTCGGCTGTGTGCCGCCCGTTGGCGGCGGATCGTTGTCATCATCATTCATCATCATCATCTTCAGCAGCAGAGGGCTTTGGGTGGGCCACTGCCTGTGACCCAAAGGGGGTGCCTGCACTCCCCACCTGGTCCTCCCAGAGGAGGCAGGAGGCATGGCACGCCGAAAGCTGTTGCTGAGTCGCCAACTCACGTTCACCATTGCCATCAAGGCGGCCCGATGTGAGTGGGGAGAAGCCGACGCCCCTAGCAACGGCCACCCCTCCAGGGACGGCCGCGCTCTGGGTTCCCCTCCCAAAAGGGAGGATCTGTGGTGTAACCCGCCTGTACTTCAGCATTGGGGGTGAGGTGCGCCCTCCTGACCAATCGGCCATATATACAGGCCGCCAGCACCCGAACTTTGGATGCGTGACCGCACCTGCAGTTTCACCCGCCCCTCCGCTTTTCGTTCTCCCCCACCAGACACGCCTCTCCGGCCATGGGCCCCGTGAAGAGTCATCCGACGACCAACGGACTGCCGCCCCTCACCGCGCATCGAACAGGCACGAGCGCAAAATGACGAGGGGCGCCCCGGAGACAAGGACAAGTGTGTGCGGCGGAGCGGCAGAGCCAGAACCGCCATGACCGAGCAAGCCACCAGGCTGAAGCACCTGGCAGCCGCACACACCTAGGAACACACTGTGTGGTCTGGAGCGCCACACCGGTGTCCCCTGCTCGATGGCCATTCGGCCCACCTCGGAACGCGAGCCCCTGACCGAAGGGGGAGGCGATGGTGCTGCCATCCCCTGCTGTGCAGACACCAAAGGAAGGGTGCAGTGCCGCACAACATGAAGGCTTGGGATGGTGGAGGTAAGGCGATGATGGCACCTTCGCCGTAGTATTACCAAAGAGGCAAAATACACACAAAGATGATGAGGGACAGAGCAAGTGGGAGAAGATGGGCTGCATCCGTCAGTGCATGACCAAAGAGGATGCAAAGTACCACACAAATAAAGATGACAGGTGGATGGTGGAGGGGAGGCGAAGGCTAACAATCCCTCTGCCGTGTGACACCAGCAGCAGGCCGCAAAAGTGGAAGGTGGATGTGCGGGGATGAGAGGTGGGGGAGGCGGATGGGCTGCCATCCCCGCCGTGCACACCAAAGAAAAAATGCAGCGTGATGATGGGAGGTGGGGATGGTGAGGCGGGGAGGCGATGGGGTTGCCATCCCTCTGCTGTGACATCCAAAGATGGATTTGGGCACCACAGCGTGATGATGAGGTGGGATGGTGGAGGGGGAGGCGATGGGCTGCCATCCTGCTGTGCAGACACCAAAGGAAGGGTAGTGTTACAAAGTGGAAGTGGATGCGGATGGTGGAGGGGGAGGCGATGGGCTGCCATCCCATGCCGTGCAGACACCAGTTAGGGGCATGCCACACCGTGAGGAAGATGGGTGGGGCTGGTGGAGGTGGGGAGGCGATGGGGCTGCCATCCCCTGCTGTGCAGACACCAAAAGAAGGGTGTGGCGCCACACAGCGTGACTCTGCATGCGTTCGCCGTGCCGCACGTTAACGGGGGAGACCACGTGGAGGTCAGGCCTTACTAGAAGACCCTGCATGCTGAGCATCGCTCGTCAGACGATGCCCCCCCCCCTAAATGGGGGAGGAGCTGGAGGGGGAGGCTGTGGTGGCGGAGGAGAAGGTGGTGGGGGAGTACACATCCGTCATGTATACATGTGAGCACAAGGAAAATGGTCCACGTCTACTGCCGATGTCCGACAGCCCCCCCGCAAAACAAAGGGGGAAACACAAACAGCTCACTGAGGATAGTCCTCAAGAGCTCTGCCATGAAGCCCAAACGTCTGCGCTCCATGCAAGGCAACCATAATCCTCTGCCCCCAGTAGGATGCGAACGTTGGCGTAGACCACGTCGCCGAAGCCATCTCGGGACCCAACCGTTCCTGTCGCCTGCGCTCACAATCCTGCAGTAGCTGCTTGGCCTGCACCCCCAATCCACCGAAGGCCTCGATTGCGAAGGCCACCGACTTGTGCGGTGAGACGTCACCGTATGTCTCCGCCTTACACCGCTCCGCCACCGCTGCAGTATGGAACGGTACGCTGGTTGCCTCCTCCACATACGACTGAGCACAAGGGAAGCCAACCACGACATCTATAATGAGGTGCCGCCCCCGCCCATCATAGTTCAGCACGGTGATGTCGGGCCTCCACAACGGAGAGTAACTCCCGTGATAGACGTGTGTGCGCTTCACTGAAGGTTATGGGGGGAGCGGTGAGGGAGGGTGAGGTGGCGGCGGCAATGGTGGTGGAGGTGGGGATGAGCCCAAAGCCCACAACAGGTGAAGCACACGATGAAATGTTGAAGTACACATCCGTCATGTATACAT
>LGRX02017486.1:0-25098 GCA_001247695.2 Cymbomonas tetramitiformis
GGTCGAGGGACGCACTGGAAGGCCGTACTCCTCGAAATTACTCCAGACATCCACATACCTGCAGGGCAGATGTATTGGAGGCGCCCATCCAACTAATCCAGAGACACCCTTTACCCGCAATGCTGCACTCCGTCAGCCAAGCATCCCCCTTGACCCTAATGCAGCATTGTATCATCCACGTGTCCCCCTTGACCCTAATGCAGCACTGTATCATCCCGTGTCCCCCTTGACCCTAATGCAGCACTGTATCACATCCACGTGTCCCCCTTGACCCTAATGCAGCACTGTATCATCCACGTGTCCCCCTTGACCTAATGCAACATTGTATCATCACGTGTCCCCCTTGACCTAACTGCAACACTGCATCATCCACATGTCCCACTTGACCTAATGCAGCACTGTATCATCCACGTGTCCCCTTGGCCCTAATGCAGCACTGTATCATCCACGTGTGTCCCCGCCCGAGCCTAATGCAGCACTGTATCATCCCGTGTCCCCCTTGACCTAATGCAGCACTGTATCACATCCACATGTCCCCCTTGACCCTAATGCAGCATTGTATCATCCACGTGTCCCCCTTGACCCTAATGCAGCACTGTATTATCCACGTGTCCTCCTTGACCCTAATGCAACACTGTATCATCCACGTGTCCCCCTTCCCCCTATAGTAGCACTTCATCACCCAAGCGCCCCCTGTGACGCGCGTGCATATCACAAACGACGGCAGGGGGGATGGAGTTACAGAGGAAAGAGAGATAAGGGGGGAGGGTCTGGCAAAACGGGCACACTTGTTTCCTTTCTTCTTGTTAAGTTTACCATCGCGCAACACACGGACATCGATATCAGTACCTACCGTATGCCACACCATAAACATTAGGGCGTCATCATGGAGAAGTAACCTACGCATCATTGTGGAGAGCTGGCTGGCTGTGGAGAGTCGTCATCGAGAGGTCAACACTCTACCAATGAGGGATTCTGAGGAAATTTGCCACATTATGAGATGGAGCGCCTGTGATCTCGGTTCTCGCTTAGCAAGCTCGATGCTGACGAAGGATGGTCCGCATACAACAACGTTTCACACTCCCTGTATCTCGCGTTACTGATCCCAGCTAGGAGTGGTCCATTCGCGCTGAGTGTATCACACACCTTGAAATTATTGGAATCTGCATTGTCTGCTCATCAGTTTGATGTAAAGCATGACTGTCTAGGCCTTGCACAGTAGTCAGGATGCTCAAACCCTGAAGGAACCCTAAAGAAACCCTATGAAACGCTTAGATCTAGAACTGTAGATCTGTTGAACTAATCTTGGCCGTTGGATCATATGATGACCATCGGCAAGACACAATGTGTAATAGCTCGCGGCCCATATTCTGATAATGGGCCGGAGAGTTCATCGGCCCATCGCGGGCGTGTCACTGCAGTCGTTATGAACTCGACAGTGACACGTCAGACTCTAATTAGTGAACTTTCGCTAGACTGCCCAATCAGTAATGATTGGGCGCCAATGTTCGTGGCGTTTCAAGCTGCGAACTGATATATCTTTTGTGAATGAAAGTTTACGCTCGCTTTTGCAAACTACCCTGTATAGAATTCCAACAGGTTATGGGCCCACTTACGACTTGTAAGTGAGTTCTATTTTGTTTATCACGCAAATTTCCGCTGCGCGTACCAGAATTCATTATGGCAAAGGGCAAGGGTCAAGCGACGACACCGTCTCCTCTTGGTGGCGCGCCAGCATCTGAGGAGAAGCCGGGCGAGTCGTCTTTGCGGGATATTAATAATAATAATAATAAAAACATTTACGCTAGCAAAGGGGACAAAGTCCTAAGAGTGCAGTATCCCTGCAAAGCAGGCTAGTGAAAACACCAGGGGCTACTCCCTCTGCTACAGCGCGCCCACAAAAAGGGCTCAACCCGCTTATCAGCGGGGTGATATCTAGAGAAAAAGCTAAGTGCTAGGCAATAAAAAACTCTAGAAGATGGAGAAGCAGCCATGGCCGGGTGAGTGGAGGGGTGGCTGAATCTGAGCGGTGGGGAGGGAAGTCGAAGAATTAAGGGGTTTTTGGAGACGTTGAGGAAGGTGGCCAGGGTGGGCGGGGGACAGGGGGGTGGAGGGGAGGGGAGGGGGACGGCCCCTCCCCTTGGAGTCTCGTCGGGGGCCGGGAGTTTACACTCCCAGCTCCCAACCCATCCTATATTGCAAGTCTTTTTGAAAATTATTGCAAGAGGGTTTGAAGGAAATCGTTTGACTGTTGTACGGCATGGTTTCATTGCTTGAGATGTCAACTGTATGTGGGTCGGTGTTTAAGGTGGTGGTTGTGTTTGACAGAAACACGTCTCGCCTGTTGGGATATTGCGCAAGAGCAAATCTCGGCGCTTACGGACATGATGAAGGGTATACATGCTCAACTCTACGAGCTTCGCGGCCTTGATCAGACAGGTCCCCGCGCCACTGTCCCTGTGGACCAACATCTTAATTCGTTGCTCGCAGGTGGGCGACGTCCTTTACCAAGTCTTTCTGATATGACTAAGGGACTTTCCGCGGACTCGCACTTTTCTGGCAAGGATACTGACCAGGAAGGAATTTGGGACGAGTGGCTTGCGAAAATTCGTCCTTCTCTGCGTCACCCTTCTCTGGCGCTATTGCTTTCGGAATCTACTCCGCTTCATATGCTGAGGGGGGACGACTCCTATCTTGAGGAAGCGAATCAACTGTTTTATGACTTCCTCTGTCGCGTTACCACTAGCACTGCGAACGCTGTCGTTTGCAGCTACGAACCGTACTCTGACGGTCACGGAGCCTGGCTTGCGCTATCCAAATTACGACGCAACACTAGTGTCGTCTACTTCATCAACCAGGTGGATAAGCTGCTTTTACTGCCTAATCAACTTTCGAGCCTTGCTCCTCCTCTTTCGACGTTTCTGGAATCGAAGGAGACTCTTCGGCGTATACACGAGTACTCCGTGAACGCGCGCGTTACACCTTCTGGCAAACCTCTGTGTATGGAGACAGTTGAGACCATATACTCTGCTATGGCTATTGTGCGACTGCACCCCGACTATATGCTCCTCAAGGCCAAGTTCATGGTTGAGTCCCTCCCTACTGCGGATATGCTGTCTGACCAAGTAACATCTCACTACAACACCATACTCGCCCCGCGCGCTGCTGTGACGCACACTGCCCACGCAGTGCACCACGCTGGCGACAAATCTGAATCTGAGGCTGCTGGTGCTATTGCTGATGACAGGCGTAAGCAAGAGGAATTAAAACGACAGCGACTGGCTGTCAAGGTCCCGTGCCCTGTCTGTCACAGGCGTGGACATCCTTCTAAGGACTGTTTCATCAAGAACGTCGAGAAGCGGGAGGCGTTCTTCAAGAAGGTTTCTCCAGCTACCAAGGCGGCAATTCTTAAGAGGGTGGCAGACTATGATAAGCATGGTAGCTTACCGAAGCCTGGTGAACATCTTGGTGTTGCGGCTGGGCAGTCTGAACTTCATCCTGGCCTGGAGGAAAGTGGTGAAGCTCTGTTTGCTCTTCGGGAGGCTAGTCCACCTGACTTGCACCCTGGTCTGGACGAGACTGGTGAGGACATATATGCCAGTACCCTGCGCTCTGGGCTACTTGGGTCTGGTAATTCTAACATCTCTGACTCACTGGCTCCTTGCCCAGCCTCGTGCAAGCTATCGACGTGTGGTCGACGCTCTGTACCGGTGGAATCTTCATTACCAGACGGTGCACACTCTGACCTGAGCTCTGGGCTAGCCGAGGCTGGTAATTTTAACATCTCTGAGTCACTGCCTCCTAGCCCGGCCCCGTGCCAGCGCTGGATATCTGGGCGAGGCTCTGTGCTTGTGGAGTCTCAGTTCTCTGTACTCCTAGTCTTCAATTACTACTCAGTTCTGACAGAGGTGGGTGAGCCTGAGGTTGCTGTATCTAGCACTGCTGGTGAGTGTGCTGGGGACGATGAGGGCACCATGTGTGCACCTCGTGTGGAATTATCTTCAGAGCGGCACTCTCCTCGGAGGTCCAAGAAGCAGCCCCACTGCTATGTCCCCAACAAGCATGCTCCTGTGCTCAGCCGTCACCGCCGTGCTGAGCTTGTACCGATATATGACTCATGGGTCTACATTGATGTCCTCACTGCCTTCTTCCCCGACAAGGCTCGCCTGAAGAGGACACAAGCCCAGTGGGATGATGGACGTGATCAGCACTTGGGTGACACTTTTCAGATCTCCCCGAGACAGCTCTGGTTCAAGCCTGGTTTGCAACGATGGCACTCTGTCATGATGGCTGGGTCAGTGGAGATATTCCTTCGTGCTCACCACATACTCGATAGAGGCACTGCTCTTCCTCGTGGTCTTGAGCATACTGTCAGTATCAAAAAGATCCTCTGCCAGCTCCATGTCATCAGGCAGGCCACAGATGACATGGACATATTACTAGAGCTGGAGTCTGTCATGGTGCGCACCTCCCTGGTGGACCTGCATAGTTGGGCGTCTGAGCTCGGGGGGGCCACCAGGGCCTTGATACAGGCAGTGGAGGATTTTGGAGGCATGCTATTCCTCGATGGGGGGTGGGGCGTTGATGCCTGGCCTGAGTACTCGGATTCTGGCTCGGATGATGATGCTTCTCTGCCAAACCTGGAAGATGCCTCTGACTCTGACGAGGAGGAGGACATGAACCTTGGGCAGCCCGTTGAAGGTGATTCTGGACCTGTGGCTGCGCGGGGTTCCCCTAATTATGATCGGCTTCTTGCAGACCAAGATGCCTGGTCTTATCATACGATGAGGCACAACTATATGCCTGGTCTTCTCTCTCTCTCTCTGGACAAGCTGGTGACGACTCTGATCGCTCCATCCCCGACCTTGCTTCGGCTTCGGACTCTGACTCAGATGATGATGATTCTCTGCCAGACCTGGAAGATGCCTCTGACTCTGACGAGGAGGAGGACATGAACCTTGGGCAGCCCGTTGAAGGAGTGGGTTACGCCCCCTCTGATGATTGGGCCTCTGGACTGCTCGGTCCGCCTCGCAAGGACCGCCTCTGTTCTGTGACTGTGGTCCCCGATGATTACTATGAAGACCACTGTGATGATGCCTTTGGTGACCTCGTCACGGGCCTGGACTTGGACTCTGACTCGTGTGATGAGGGTGGTCGGATGCCCTCTGGTGCTTGGGCATGTGGTATGTATTGTGCCCCTGATGCTGGCCATGCTCAGGTGGCGTGTGGTGCGAGTGCTGGCAATGTTAGCTCTCAGTCCGCTGTGGACAAAAGTGCTGTTATAGACAGTGGCGCCACCAAGCACATCTTCAACTCTGTTCAGGTGTTCAATGCGGACTATGACACTGAGGCCTGTGAGACCTTCAGTGTGGTGCACAGTCAGTCCGTGTGCTCCTCTAACAGTGGCTCTGTGACCTTTGCCAAAAAGGATGTGAAGTCTGGGCGCATGGTTGGGCTACAGCTTCTTGGCACACACTGCATACCTGGGCAACCCTTCAACCTCTTATCGGTGGTAGCGCTCGAGGATGCAGGTTTCCTTGTGGACTTTGGGGCCAGAACTGTGTCCAAAGGGGGGGCGGTGTTCTCCTTTGCCAGGGTTGGCAACCAGTATATTATGCATGAGGATACCTATGAGACTTTGGACACCCATCTAGCCTGTGCTGCCAAGCATATTGATGATCAACGAGACCGCTTTGACTGGAAGTTTGAGGACACCAAGCCTCACTTCACCACTCATGGTCCTTTCCTCCTGGAACTATGTTCCTCTGATGACAACCACATCCTGGATGATAACTGCACCATAACTGACACATGTTTTGTCAAGGATTGGGCTGGCAGGCATTGCTATGGGAACCCGCCCTTCGACCATGACATCATTCTGAAGTGTCTTCAGAAGGCCCTCACTGACTTTGACAGAGACCCTCCCAACACCAAATTTATGTTCGTATTGCCTAAGTGGGTCACAACGAGTTGGTGGAACCTGACCTCTCGCTTCGATATTATTCATGAATACCCTGCTGGTGCAAAGATCTTCTCTGCACCGAGGGCGTCATGCTACAACGTGGCCAATCTGGAGCCTTGTGGGGAAGATCGTGTGTGGATTGAGGACACCAAGTGGCCAGTGGTGGTGTTGTTCAAGAACTCGCACACTACAGAGCAGCTTGACATCAAGATGCTACAACACGTGAGGCTGGGCCACATTGGTGACAAGTCTATTGACCACATGTTCGCTCAGAATATTCCTATGAGTATCAGTGAGTCACAATACTCTGGCAGCCCGGTGCAGCACTGCCCCGAGCGGTGCATCGCCTGTAGGCTAACCAAGGCCATCAGGCCCTCTGTGAAACCCACGGGGAGGGAGCTATCCAAGGAGCTGGGAAATCTTGTATGGTCAGACACATGTGGACCATTCAAGACCAGTGCTGGGGGGTACAGATGGTTCGTACTGTTTGCAGATGACTCCACTACCTGGATATGCATATTCTTTCTCAAGCTCAAGTCTGACTACCTCAAGGCCTTCAAGCTATACCTGGAGGAGGTGAAGCGCCTGAGGAGCACCATGGGCCTGTCCAGCGAGTACCACATGGTGCTTCACACTGACGGTGACAGTACCATGATTGCTGGGCAGACTGCAACATTTTGTGAGGAGCATGGTATTGAGCAAAGGCATGGTTCCCCATATCTGCATGAGAACCAGGCGAGGGTAGAGAGGTCACACCGAGATGTACAAGCTATGGCCAGAGCTCTCTTACTAACTTTTGGGTTTGGTGTGGACATGTGGCCCTTGGCCACCCGCCATGCTGTCTACATCCTCAACCGTGTGTTCAGAAAGTCTCTGGGCTGGACTTCAGCCTACTACCTCATCCAGAAGAAGCATGCAAACTTGTCCCAGCTGCGGGTATTTGGGTGTATGGCTCACCCTTTCATTGACCCCACGGTTCGTGAACATAAACTCAGTAACCGAGCACGTGAGCTCAGGTATGTGGGGCACTCTGAGGTATTGTCTGCCTATCTATTGTATGATCATGAGTCTGGAAAGGTGGTCAACTCTGGTATGGTCACTTTCTCTGAGAGGTTGGACAAGCTGGGCAAGGTGGTGACCACATGGGATCCGTCTGCAGTGACTCCTCTCAAGACCAACTTCATGATCACCACTCCGGATGCGCCCTACAAAGATCCACCACCTACACTATTGGAGACTGTTGTATTGGAGCAGGGTGTGTACTTACCTGAAGGTGGTGATGAGATTGTGGCTGTGGTGAAGGTGGAGACCTCTGATGATGTGTGCTAGGTGAGCTTGAGCTCGTATCTCGAGCCAGGCAGTGAGCGCCTATCGCTATTGAGGGATTGCCCTACATATGGGAGTATCAATGCCCACTATCCACTGTTCACTGAGGTACGTGCGGTCACTTGGAAGGGGGACTCTGAGGAGGCCATGATTTGTGGACGCGCTATTGCACCGCATGCTCAACCCTACTGCGTGGTCCTCCTCACCAACTTCACCATCATGGACCTACCTGCTGGAAATGTGCAATTTCCACCTGCACACACGTGCCTGGGTGTTAAGGCTGAAGAGACACCCATTGTGCAGAGCTCCCTGCTGCCTGAGGGAGTCACTGAGCCGAAGAGTCACTCTCAGGTCCTGACTTCACCTGACTGTGCTGAATGGCTCGACTCCATCCAGGATGAGCTAGAGGCACTGGTGCAGATCAAGAAGGCTTTACTCATGATGGACGAGGAGGATGTACCTGCTGGGGTGAAGCTGCTGGACATGTCCCTCGTGCTCAAGGTGAAGCTGGACAAGCACAGGCAGCTCCTGAAAAGGAAGAGCCGGATATGCGTGCGGGGTAATAAGCAGGAGTATGGAGTGGACTATTATGACACTTTTGCGCCATGCACACAGTTGTCATCGGTCAGGATTGTCATCACCCTTGCCCTGAACCTTGGCCTTGTGGTTTACCACATGGATGTGGACACTGCCTTTCTGAACTCGGTGCTTGAGGAGGATCTGTATCTGTCCCTTCCCCAAGGACTGGTCTATGGGGGGCACAGGTGTGCCAAACTGCTGAAGGCAATGTATGGACTGAAGCAGGCTGGTAGAGAGTGGTTTGACACCTCCGATGCCTTCATCATGGGCTATGACTCCAGGATGCAAAGGAGTGACGTGGAGCCCTGCCTGTACTTCATCGGAGTGATGCCGCTCTCCAGGTCATCATTCTGGCCTACGTAGATGATTACCTGGTGGCCACCAATGACAAGTCATGGTATGACACCTTTGTGACCGCTTTCCACACACAGTATGCATGCAAAGATCTTGGAGTGCTGGACTTGGTCATGGGTATCGAGGTGCGCTGGGGAAGTGGCACAGCATACTTATCTCAGTCTGGCTATATCTCTAAGATGATCAGCACCTATGGCCTGGATGAGGCCAAGCCAGCGAGTTTGCCGATGTCACCTGGCACTGCGTTGACTCCTGCTGATGGTAAAGGATCCATGCCTTACCGAGCTCTTCTGGGGCAGCTGCAGTGGGTGGCTCGCTGCAGTCGGCCTGACATTATGGCAGCAATATCAGTCCTGTCGAGGTTCTGCGCTACATATGGTCCAGAGCACTTTGTGGCCCGGAAGCAGGTGGTCAGATATCTGAAGGGCACCAGGGAGTACGAGTTGGTGCTGCGCACTGCCTCCGTGCCTGGGGGGTGTGGCACTGGACCAAGCAGACCGTTGCCTCTCTCCATCTACACCGATGCCGACTATGCTGGATGCAAAGTGACCAGAAGCAGCACGTCTGGTATCGCTGTCTTCGTCTGTGGGAGTCTGGTTATATTCTCGTCTATGATCCAGAAGTGTGTGTCCTTGTCTACTACTGAGGCCGAGATCATAGCCATGTCAGAGGGAGCTCGGGAGGTGAAGTATGTCCTCAACGTGCTGGACTCACTGGTGGACATATGCAGACCAGTACCCATGTACTGTGACAACCAGGGAGCTATCCATCTGGCCACTGACTACGTGAACAACTCCCGGTCCAAGCACATTGAAGTCAGAAATATGTACATCCGGGAGCTGGTCAAGGCCAAGGACACAGAGGCGCTGTACACTGGGACTGATGACAACACCTCTGACATCATGACCAAACCTCTGGCACTCCCTATATTTCGTGTACACAGAGAGCGACTGGGTGTCATGAACCTGCCTCGTGGTGATCAATAAGGAGCTGAAGGGGCACCATCCCCGTAACACTGGAGCTGGAGGGGCACCATCCCCATATCACTGGAGCTGGAGACTGAAGGGGCACCATCCCCACATCACTGGAGCTGGAGACTGAAGGGGCACCATACCCAAGAACTGGCATTAGCTAGACAGTCACCCTTTAGAAGGGGTATTGGAATCTGCAGTGTCTGCTGATCAGTTTGATGTAAAGCATGACTGTCTAGGCCTTGCACAGTAGTCAGGATGCTCAAACCCTGAAGGAACCCTAAAGAAACCCTATGAAACCCTTAGATCTAGAACTGTAGATCTGCTGAACTAATCTTGGCCGTTGGATCATATGATGACCATCGGCAAGACACAATGTGTAATAGCTCGCGGCCCATATTCTGATAGCGGGCCGGAGAGTTCATCGGCCCATCGCGGGCGTGTCACTGCAGTCGTTATGAACTCGACAGTCAGACTCTAATTAGTGAACTTTCGCTAGACTGCCCAATCAGTAATGATTGGGCGCCAATGTTCGTGGCGTTTCAAGCTGCGAACTGATATATCTTTTGTGAATGAAAGTTTACGCTCGCTTTTGCAAACTACCCTGTATAGAATTCCAACAGAAATGCACTGAACATGTTGAAGGGTTAAGGTGCTGATGATGTGGGCAATGAATTGGCAGTCGTAGCCTTGATCTTGCGTCCTGATCCTGAAGGGTTATAGTTGTATTCAAAAGGGTTTGTGACGTTGTATATATATATATATATAGATCTGTAGAGCTTATCCATGGCAATATAGTATTTCGCAGGAAATCTTGAACGATCCCACAAAAATCAGATTTTTTGCGCAATACTACATTGCCATCGATAACCTCTACAGATCTATCTATACAACGTCACAAACCCTTTTGAATACAACTATAAGCCTTCAGGAGCAGGACGCAGGGTCATGGCTGCAACTGCCAATTCATTGCCCACATCATCAGCACATTAACCCTTCAACATGTTCAGTGCATTTCAAGGTGTGCCGTACGCTCACCGCGAATGGAACATTCCTAGCTGGGATCAGTAACGCGAGATACAGGGAGTGTGAAACGTTGCACTGGCAGGTGGCAGATGGTGCGGCCGCGCAGCTGTGGAGGACCGTGGGAAGCAGCAGCAGGTTCAGTGTGGGGGGCACCAATGACGTAGGCCCCCTTGTGGGAAGCGGAGACCAGGATGCTTCCAGTGCCCACGAAGGGGTCTAAGACGAGGCTTCCCTTCTCCACCCCTGAGACATGCAATCTCAAGTCCCAGCCGCCCCCACATCGTCCACTGACTCGCTTGTTGGCCACGGCTCCACGTCTGTGTTACTTTGCACCGCTTGCAGCGGCCATCACATTTAGGGTCCTTAGACTGGCGATCATATTTCAGGTCCTGAGACTGGCGATCACATTTAGGGTCCTGAGACTGGCGATCATATTTAGGGTCCTGAGAGCGCGATCACATTTAGGGTCCTGAGACTGGCGATCACATTTAGGGTCCTGAGACTGGCGATCACATTTAGGGTCCTGAGACTGAATACATTTAGGGTCCTGAGACTGGCGATCACATTTAGGGTCCTGAGACTGGCGATCACATTTAGGGTCCTGAGACTGGCGATCACATTAAGGGGCTTGAGGCTGGCGATCACATTAGGGTCCTGAAACTGGCAATCACATTTAAGGTCCTTAGACTGGCGACCACATTAAGGGGCTTGAGGCTGGCGATCACATTTAGGGGCTTGAGGCTGGCGATCACATTTAGGGTCCTGAAACTAGCGATCACATTTAGGGTCCTGAGACTTTCAGCACACTGCTGACCACTGCTGACCAGACTGTATGAGGATGTCGCCATGCATTCACGCTAGAGGGAGACAAGCGAGGACAACCCGTCATACTGCACATCACGAATGAGAGCTCAGGGTTTTAGTTGGAGGGAGAAAAGTGAGGATGACCTGTCATGTTGCACATCATGAACGACAGCTCAGGGTCCATAGAAGTCGAGCCTGCAGAACAAGATGTCGCCAATTTTCAGAGAACCGCCTCGCTTCCCTGTTGTGCTGCGCTTGCTGGCAGGGTGAGGAGATTCGTGCAACGCGCGGCGCCCTGGATTGGCGACCCTGTGGATGGCGCATGATAAGGCGGCGCTCCGCACATGCGCGACTGAATGTACTCGCCACGTGGCTTGTGGAAACGTGGTCACGCAGATGCGAGGGCTATCGCCGATAAATGGCGCGCACCAATAAAATCCCGCTGGCTGAGATTGTATTTCGGGATGACCGACCGATCACAAACCGCCACCTCACGCCCGAAGTAGAATCGTTCCTGCGCCACCGGAAGTCATCCAGCCGTCATGCTGTCACAGGACCACAACTGATGGAGAACGCTCAAGAAAAAAAGAGAGCTAAAAAAGTGACCATGTCACTGTAATGAGCGCGTCACTGGACAGCTGCCACACGACCTCGCCATTCTCAACTCCCAGGGTTGTTTTCGCACTGAAAGCGGAATGCAAGGGGGTTTCTGAGGGACTGCGAGCACGCAAACATGCTGCAAGCAGGCTCTAGGGTGAAGTGAGGGGCCCAGAATCAGCCAAATGGCCCCCTTGCTCACCACTTCTACCCGATATCTGCTGATGGCTCTGGAAATATTTCCCATCAACATTATTTGGGTTGTACAGTTGGCGGCTCCATGTGCATACCTGCAGGATGTCCCCTAGGAGGCCATTGTTGGTGGTGGGGTCCGCAGCCTTGATGAGACTAAACGTGTGCTCCGCATTCTTGATGCTCACCTTGCCCTGCTCATCCAACATGCCACGTCATACACCTCCTAAGTTGTAATTGATAAGGGATGAAGCATGTCAACCCCCATCTCATGATGCTCACCTTCCCCCCATCACCAGGTGTGCACAATATACTTTTGTGCACAATATACTTTGCTCGCCTCCCTTGGGGCTGGCCTCCTAGGCATGCAGATGCAGGGCACAACGCCACTTCGCGTCATCTCGCGTCTGTTCCACACGCGTGCAAGGCAGTGCCATGGCAGCTGCCAGAGCGATGGCATGCGCAGGGCGACTGAGGGCATGTCCCGAAGGTGCACCTGGAAGTCAATGAACGTCATGCTGTGGATGTAGCTCATCTGCTCCTCGCGCGTGATGGACTTTCCAAACCCCTCCACCACCACCTGCGCACAAGTCCTCGGCCAGTGTTGCCCCCACCACCACTGTTTTAACACTTACACCACCACCACCTGCGCCCAAGTCCTCGGCCAGTGTTTTGCGCCCACCACCGCTGTTTTAACACTTACACCACCACCACCTCCACTCAAGTCCTTGGCCAGTGTTGCCCCCGCCACCGCTGTTTTAACACTTACACCACCAACACCACCACCTGCACCCAAGTCCTCGGCCAGTGTGGCCCCCACCACCACTGTTTTAACACTTACACTTACACCACCACCTGCGACAAATCACCAATGTTGCCCCCGCCACCACTTTTTAACACTTACACCACCACCAACTGCGCCCAAGTCCTCGGTCAGTGTGGCCCCCACCACCACTGCGTTAAACCCTTACATACCCAAGCTCTTTATAAAGACAGACCTGGGCAAATCTTACTTAATCAACTCAATCAACTCAATCAACTCAAACAACTCAATCAACTTAATCAATTCAATCAAGAATCAAAGCGCAGTTGTGATTGGCGCACGTGCAAGAGATGCCACGTCATATATCACTTAGAGTCAGATTAACGAAGCGAAGAAAGAAATAGGAAAACGAATTTCAGAACCGATGCTACGCGACGCGACGTCTCTGGTCTCATGAAACGAAAACGAATCGTCAATGTCGAATGTGTTGCGAGTCTGGATAGTGTCATCGTAAACGAATCGTCATCGTCAATCTGGCATGCTTGTTTGCATGATGACTTACATGACAAACACGAATACACGATTGATGACGGCCTAGCGGAGATCTTGAGATCGACAATTCTAGAGACTAAAGAAATAAAAGCTAGCCTATAGACTTCTGATTGCGGATTGGTCGATAGAGATGAAGACGTCAAAATGAATTGTCAATTAGCTTGTACGTTTGCCTCCAGAGTAAACCACAAGAGGTGCACCTTGGTTGTGCCACCTCTCCTACTCGCACTGCTACCTTCAAGGTGGGCTCCTTTCTTGACGGGTGATGCACTCCTTTGGTTGGGTCAGCCGGACAATGGCTGCGCGCCAGGCAACGAGGACTTGCGCGCCATTCTGGATTGCCTATGTCATACTCCACATGCAAGTTTCATACTCATGATGCGTGCGTCATATTCCGAAGGGAGCCGCGATAGTGCGGAAGCACCTGCCATACTCCGGATATGCATAACGTTACCTTAAAGGTAGTATTCTCTTTTGTATACGGTGTTATGCGTTCCTCAGGATACTTCTTGATCTCCTCTGCGCATTCTTCCCAAGTCGTGCCTTCTCCCCAGACCTCGTATATCCCCTGGCAACCAAGTGCGTCCTCCCAGGCACGGCAATTAAAAGCAGCCGTCCTAGCACATTTATAGTCATAAATTACTTGTTAGTCACTGCCTTCTGCAAAAGCAAGCTGGAGGGTGCCGTAGTCATAACTTGCTGACAAGCGCCCTCGTCATAGCTGACAAGGGGGGCGCCCTCGTCATAGCTGACAGGGGGGCGCCCTCGTCATAGCCTGGTTCACGAACAAGCTGGAGGGAGTCACTGCTGCGACACCGGACTTACAACGCATGAACTAGTTCAGTCTCCAAAGTTCCTAGCTGGGATCCCTATGTTGACACTCGGATGGTGCACAATAGAGTCAGCTTCTTGGAGGCCTATTTTGACCCCTTTGACGGCCCACGCGGTTCCGGCACAACACAAAACATATTCTGGAGAAGGATCTGGGACACTCTACAGCGTGCCTTGCGCAGTATTGACTCCGATATTGATCCGTGTGAGATTTCAGCGAGGCTTCAACTCAAAGTAGTATGCCACGCTCACGCCCTCACATGCCTAGTTTCCTCTACTTACTGATGTGAAGCGCCCAGATCTTGCGTTTAGAAGGCGTGTTCACAAAGTTAATCAGAAGCCGGCAGAGCAACTTTGAAGTCTTCGAAAGCCTTTAAACCCTAGAGCTCTAGCTGGAGCCGTATCTGTCTAGCTCAAGCTTCTGGCATTCCGGGCGTGTAACACACGTAAAAATTCCTAGCTTGAAGCAGGACGTCAATAATAATTTACCCTCTTTAAACTACGTGAGATCCATACACGTGCTGCCTGGTTAGGTCTGTGAACTTCAACTGACGGAACCAAGACCCCGGTGGCCGTCTGCAATCGGGAATCAAGCCCTAGCCAAGTTGAAGCTGTATGACGTACTGCAAAACGCAATAAACAAAGGGTGGGCAAAACCTTCACGAGCATAGCCCGTCTGCCGATGGAAACGGCCTGTGACTCCATCGGGATATTGATGTACCAGAATGGGGAGTCCTCATTTCCCTGCGTCACCACAGCGAGTATTGGTCACGTTCACCCTTCATTCTGAACGTTGCATGTATTTTAAGATGAACCCGCATCCGCAGCACATTTAAACGGTATCCAGAACACCAGCCTAAAGTCGACCGGCGGCGGTGGAAAGTAGCAATGCCCCAGTTGAGCGGACAAGTATCTCAGCAATATGAAAGCGGATTGAAAATTTGGCCCGATTCAGTGCCAGGTGGTCCAGATAAAAACTTACTGCAACTGGAATGCGCCACTCTATTTCCTTTCCACACCCGCAGGTGTCGGCTAAAGCTTGCACCTCTTGCCGCCTGCAACCGTCAGCCCACCGAGGAGCTTGCCCAATTTTCACCACAGGTCCGGAGCAGAAAACTTTTAGCGGAGCTACCAAACAAGATATCGTAATAATCCTTGACAAAAAAACGCAAGACGGTTGCTCTTAAAGTTGCGGTGAAACAGTACGTGTTTTCATGCTGTGAAGTGCGAACCTGAAATCCAGGTGTCGGTGCAGAAAGTAGCAAAGGTACCACATTCTTCAGTGAGTCAGAACGTAAAATCTCACACAAACAACCTCTTACTCTTACTCTCTCTCTCTCTCCCCCACCTCAACCCTTAACCCTCAGCCCTGACTGAACTCGTGAAAGGATCTCGTGATTTCCCGCAGATGAGCAGGAAGAGCTACAGGTACAGAGTACAGTACGGCCGCGGCCGTGTCACTCACGTCAGGGAGAGATTTCCAGATTATCAGTGTAGAGTGTTCGGTGATCGCGAGCTTTTGCTAAACGATCGCCCTGATCGCGATCAGATCGCATAAAGGGGTTATGATACGAACTGGTCGCCATTTTTCGCCAATTTATACGATCATGATCGCGATCAGATCGCGATCAGATCGCGATCAAGCACTGAAAATCGCGGATTGCCCCCAAAAGACCCCGCGAGACCCCTAGAGAGACCCCGAGGGACCGGAGACCCCCAGTATTACACCCCGCGAGGCTATTCACGGTCGAAAAACCCTATTATTTACGGTTAGTATATAGGCACAAGAAATGGGGATCAGATTTTGGGTTTTACTTATCCTATCCCTCACGGGGTCTGGACTTTCCCCACTGTATGGCGGGGTAGTCCAGATCTCTCATTTATGTCACCCCTCCCCGTGAGTGTCGCATGCATTCTTGACAGTCAGAGTGTCACTCAGCCATCCGACATAAAACCTAAACTATTTCATTATCGGATGTCTTAGTGCTTCGTTCATTTCCACCTTGCTGTTTTACTGAAAACCAATATATATCTCTAATATCTATATATCTTGCAATGTATATTGCAGTTTTCATCAATCCGACAATCCCAACAAACAGATAAAGGGACATTTTTTTTATCAATTGCATGCTGATCATGATTATTGGTTCAAATACAGAAATACTTATTTCTTTGTAAAATTACTAAATTAGTGTAGGCAGCTAGGCACAGTAACATATAAGCAAGCGCAGGGTATTCACTGTTGGCACATGCATTCACCGAATCAGGTATCATTCTTTGTAATTAGCTAATTACAATTCAAGTGGTATCTACTTATGTTTCTATCTTTACAGAGAATCATCATCCACATCCTTGGCTACGGATACACCAAACTGCTGCTCGTTGCTCAGGTGGTTGAAATTAGTAATAGATAGTTTGAAACACATACAGGGTAGAATATTTTGTATATCAATGTTTTAATACTATCGCTGTACGCAAAAATATGAGGCCCAAACGGTGATAATATGTCTGTAAAAGATATAACATATGAGAGTAAGAGAGTCTAAGTAGCTTATGCTACGTGCGCTGTGTAAAGTTGTACGAGTACGGCTACGGTAATGCTCGAGTACTCTAACACGTGGCTCGCGGTCACTATCGCTGTGACTCGCGGTCTCTGTCGCTGTGACTCGCGGTCTCGAGCCGAATAATGCAGTCATCTGTCACATGCATCGAGGAATGTCATACAGGGGGCAGTACTATATATCTAGTCCCCCGTGACACCACCACATTCTGTGGATGTGTGTGGCAGTGGCATGGTAATGTAAGACAAGCAATATATCAATATACTCGAAGACGGAGCAAGCATAGATCAGGCATTTGCATTGGCAAGAACTGGTCCTACTGGTGCCTCCGGGTCTTTAGAAATAGACATGCTCGCAGAGGCCCACCTTCCCTCGCCTCGGGTCACCCTATCAAGTTCTGCCGCTGCAGTGATGCTAAGACAATCTCGCGTCCTGTCGTTGTTGTTGTTATAGTTGCTGCTGTTGGGCATGTAGTTTCTGTGCTTTGGCTGCTCGTACCTTCTCCTTCAGCTTAACACCCCGGTCCTTAATATCCAAGAGGCGGGCAGTGAACTTGTCGATAATGGGAACCCCGTGTTTGGTGGTAGGAAGGGCTTTAGTGAAAATGTCAGCCTGATTGTCATCGGTCGGAATCCAGACCGGGGTAAACTTCCTGAGGGGCCCCTGACACCAGTTCCTAACCGCGTGGTACCGAACCGCAATGTGTTTGAGCTTAGTAGAGAGTGCCCGCTGAGTGACCAAAGTCTGAACTGCTGAGTTATCTACATTGATGGTGATGGGCTCAGCTGAGGGAAAGAACTCTGTCAGTGTGTTGTAGATGGCCAGGGCGGAGGTGCAGGCTTCTGACATGGCGACATACTCTGCCTCTGTAGAGTGAAGGGCAGTGCATGACTTCTGCTTCTTTGACCACCAGTCAATGAGCATACCGTGAAAGTAGAGACAGTAGCCGGAAACTGAGTTCCGTGTGGCAGTGTCTCCTGCATGGTCTGAGTCACAGAACGCTGTGAGCTGGGGTGCTGTAGAGTCAATAGCCATAGCAAGTGTGTAGTCTCTGGTGGAATAGGCATAGTGAAGGATCCGCTTGGCAGCGGTGAGGGCCTCAACTGTGGGCTGGTGGCAGAACTGAGCCAGATACGTGACGTGGTAGTATATGTCGGGTCTGACTGTCCTGGCTAACCAGAGCAGAGAGTAGATCAAGGATCTGAGGGGTGTCTCAATGGACCTGTCAATGGCATCAGGTGGGGGAATGGGGAGGGAGAGACCCTCTGTCATCGGTGATCGAGGTGGCTGCTTATCCGTGTCTATGCTGAACTTAGCACACAGATCTGTGATGCTCCGCTCGTGTGAAAGCTCAATCCTGGTCGGGTATGACTCTCCTGTAGGAAGTGTCTCAGTCTGGACATCAACCTTGAGCTGGAGGAACTGGTTGAGGACACCAGAGTAGGTGGCCTGGAATGTGGACATGATGTCAGTGTGAAACCGGGCTCTGGACCGCTCATCGGCACAAGCCACAATGAAGTCATCAACGTAGATGAGGACTATGAAGAGCTGACCGTCAATCCAGCCGATGTACAGGCACTCGTCATATGTGGACCTGCTGAGTGTAGGGTAGCGGTCTGTCATGAACCTGTGTGCGGTCTCTGACCAAAGTCTGCCTGAGGTCCGATGTCCGTAGAGTGCCTTCTTCATATAGGCACCTACATATCCTAGGGGATGGACGTACCCCTTCGGAAACCTGACATAGTACCGCTCATCCTCAGGTATTAGAGCCTGGAGGAAAGCCTGAGAGACATCATAGTGGTATGGCATGAGTCTGTGTGTCAGGCAGAGCGCTAGTAGGAGTCTGAAGGTGGTGAGCTGAGGTGTAGGGGCAAAGGTCTCCGCCTCCTCATAGAAGGTGCGGTCCATGTCTCCTCTGGTGGTGCATCTGGCCTTGAACTTGTCAAGGGAGCCGTCTGTCAGCTTCTTGAGCTTAAAGACAAACTTACTGGGGAGGACGGTGGAGCCTGGGGGGAAGGCGGTGACTGGATCGGCCCTGTCTGGCTGAAGTATGCCGTCAATCTCTGACTGAATGGCTTTGTGCCACTGTCTCCAATTAGGGCTGAGCCGAGCCTGTCTGTATGTAGCAGGGTCTGGCTCGTCCATGAAGACATCACTCGGGAAGTCTGCGGGGTCTGAGTCTGCGTCTCTGAGGGCAAGGAGCATGGCCCTCTGGTCTGGGGAGATGATGACAGCATCGGTGTCTGCATACTGGGTGGAGTGTGAGTCAGCAGAGTCGAAGTACACCTGGTATCTGTGCTGGACCTGAGGCTTATGGTCTACAGACACGATGACTGCAGGGTGATACTTCTGTCGGTCAGCTGGCTTAGCCGAGCACATAGCAAAACACGGGTAAAAGACATTAGGTGCCCCATGTTTGTGTCTGTGCTTGAGAAAGCTGATGAGAGTGGCATAGTGGCTCTTGGCCAGCTGGAGATAGTGTATGAGCTTTACCCAGACTGGATGTCTGAGTTTAGCACACTGGACCTTGACATAGGCAAAGGTCTCTGACTCGTGGGTGCTGCATGCAAGCTCGAGGATGTCGGGGGAGGAGAGGGCTGTGGGGCGTCGGATGGGGTACAGCTTCTTTGTGAAGATAGCTGTGGAGGCGGGATCAACCAGAGTGTTGTGCGTGTTGGCAAGTGTCTTAGCCATGAGAGCAGGGTCAGTGACAAACGTAGGCCTAGAGAGAGCCTTGAGTTTTCCTTTCACTGTATCAAGGCATAGATAGTTGCCTGGTGTGAGATTCCCGACATAGCGGTATGGCTTGCTCTTAGGCTGTAGCTTAGCCGAAGTGTCAGCTTTAGCTCCTGCCTTAGAGCGCTGTGCGGGGTCCTGCCAGACATTGCACTCGGACCAGAAGGGCCGGAGCTCGGTGTAGTCGAAGTGACGGCCGGTGTATCTGAGATGAGGTGTGTCCATTCCAATGTGCTTGTTAGGCATAACATTGAGGACTGTGTTAATGGCATGGAGTGCAGCAAGAGGCCATGTGTACAGCGGGGCATCATATGTGCGCATGGTGCTGTTCATGATCTTCTGCATGTCTCTCCAGAGCACCTCAATCTGAGCCTGGAACTCGTGCATGTATGGCGGACCGGTCTCGTGACGCATGCGGTACTGTCGGAGCAGTGTCTTCATCTCCTCCGATGCGTACTCTGTGGCACAGTCTGTGTGGAAAGTGATGGTCTCTGGTGTGAAGCCGTGGGACTGAATGTCATCAAGGACAGACTGGAGGTGGAAGTGTTGGCCTCCCTTAGAAGGCGAGGCAAATCCGAAGGCCTTTTTAGTGACGGGGCACTTAAAGGCACTGATGAAGACAGACTCGTCATAGCCAGGGGGTTTGCATGGGCCCCAAATGTCAGCAAATATGTGCTGGAATGGCTTGGACTGTTCCCATTTGACAGGCCGGTGGTTGGCTGGCAAAGCTGGAGGTGGTCTGCGGTTGGCTCTGTCAAATACATTAAAGGGTCCTGGGCGTTTGGCATTCCAGGTGTTGCAATGAGCACACCCGCGCAGCCTGACAGGATAGTCCTGAGTGTCTTCATGGAGAGGTGTCGTCTGGGTACTGCAAACTGAAGCCCCTGTGAGAAGAGGTGAGCAATGTAGCGCGGCGACGTTCGCAAATTAAAGTTTACATCAGCGAACGAATTGTTAGCGACAGCATAATCACGGTATGCTCACTGATGGACGCATCGCGCAACAATACTGTCAATAATAGTGGATTATTGAACGACAGAATTAAAAACTGCGCGACAATATTGTTGAAGATTCGCATCGGACGCATCATCGATTAGTATAATGTGCGTCAGATGGACACATACATGCAGTGAACAGTGGATGCATAAAAAATTGCAGCGTGTGCGCGCAGTGCGCGATGACGTACATATGTACGGATTGAGATGTACGTGTGTGTACGAATTGCGAGGAGAAGCGCACATATGCAGAGTTGGCCGCATGAATGAAAAATAATGTGTGATCACATTGTACGATTGTTACAAATGACATACTGTATATGGTTATCAGGCGCACGACATTTTGCACAGATCAGTATGCAAATGCATCATCATTTTTGCATGCAGATGCATCATATAATACTGACGACATACATACTGACACTATGTACACAGACCTATAACATCATTCAGTGATTTTTGTGTGCAAGCTGCAGTATACTATACTTTTGTGCAGTGATTGTGTGCGCGACTGACAGCATACTATAATTCATCATACAGAAATCATGTGTGCACGACATAATACTGTGTTTGATGTATATGCATTCATCCAGTATTTCTTGATACACATGCACACCAGCCTAATAGCGGTTGGTATAACAGCAATACACCCACATTACTATAACTATAATCCAGACATCATAAGATGCCAGCAGATTGTTAGACAGGAATTAGCTTAGATATCCATGACGAAGGATTTGGGATTGGATACCTATTCTCCTGTTTATGATACAATCATGCTGGAAGGCTCATCGGACCTGTCTGTGAAAATTCACTTGCATATCACCCAGAATATTACAACTGAGGTATATAATTTATCATGCCATGTTTCACGCTGTCCAGTGGTATACACACTTGCATGGTTGATAAAGTTGATGTAATTTGACTCATAATTATATACTTCAGATGTATGTAATAAATGTGTGTAACACACACACACACACACACATATATAGTGTGTAGCATCAGCACACACACAAAGAGCACAACTTGTTCATTGACATATGTGGATGTGTGTGACTCAACAGTGAGTGTCACAATGATATAATTGTACATATATCACACACACACACAACAACTATACTGGAAGATATATATTGACATTACACTCAATCAGTAAAGTGTAAATGATCAATGTACATATGAAAATAAAGTGTATACATTGCTTATGTACAATTAATGCATACATACCAGCCACACACACACATGTGCGTGTGGACTGTCAGCGATGGCGATACATATGGGACAGGATCAAACCAACCTGCTGAAGGGCTAGATGGAGAATATCTCCAGACCCGAAGGCAGTATACAGTGCTCAAATAAACAGTTAGTCACTGTTGAGCACTGTCCATGCATCCCACACAATCGCTGGAGCAACTTCATTATCTACTTATGCATCATGACAATTGAATCAGAAACCTGATCACAATTATACTTTGTACAGTAAATCAGAAATTCAACATGATATCTAACAAAGTAGATAATAGAAATACTATGAGCATTTGCTCTAACTGCTTAATATCTGGGTGGCAGCACCACCCTGATTAAGTTAAAAATTATCTAACAGACATCAGTCAGTGACTACAAGTCATTGTTGATAAAACACACATTATCACCACTTTTTGCATGGTCGTGGGTTTCAATCAGCAAAACCCCATGTGTTGACCATCACATATCTTCACGAAAATGCCATGAAAAATATCATGTGTAAAAGTGAGATATGTTACATGAGTTATGTAAAATGTACACATTGCTAGTATATATATATATGTGGCCAAAAACAGTGAAAATGGGTGAAAACCCATTGCGGGAAATTTCAAAATTGAAATTTGGACTCGATTTTTTCATGAAATATCATTTTATACCTATTAAGGTACCTGAAAAATATTATGTACACATTCATATCTCATGTAACACCCTAAAAATCTTGTGTGTAACACCTAGGGGTGTACATAGTGGCTGAATGCGTGAAAAACTCACACGCATGATTTCAAAATGAAAATTTGGGTCAATTTTTTTTCGCTGATCCAATTTTTCATCTATTGATAAATATGCCCAAAATATTTCAGCACTTGTAACACCCTGTAACACCCTGAAAATCACGTGTAAAACCTAGGGGGTGTAACACACCTCCTAGATACCACGTGGTAAACAGTGACATATTAAATGCAGTTTTGATTTAATTCCTTCAGAAAATGTTCATACTGCCTAAATTTGATATAATTAGGTGTTATTGATACCATGTAACACCCTAATGTCACTGTAGGTGATAAGGGTCACAGTAACCCTACACACCCTAAAATGCCACTATATTATAGTGAACCACACTATATTTAGCATCTTGGTCATGATGACATTAGCACAATCATGACCAATATATCGGGCAACAACCCAAGAACTGTAGGGCAACAACCCAAGAACTGTAGGGCAGCAACCCTAGAACTGTATGAAGCTGCTTCCTTTAAGGACTGCATGCTACATAAATGAGGTATTATGGCACTTGACAACTGCCTGTGGAGTTCACACTTCCTTGAGGGGGGAAGAAGGTGGAACCATATATATATATATTACACCTCATTACATAATGTACAGACATAATATATATACAAACATAGATATATATATAAATCACACACACATATCCATTTTATATTCCGATCTGGTGATTTATGATGGATTGCTTTTGATAAAACCACTGCATCCACAAGTAACGTTGAAATCTATACAACGTTAAACCCACCGTCACTAACAAAGTGTAAACTCGGATGGGAAACTACATCCCAATGACTATAAGTTGACTATTGCTCAGCATTTACATCCTCGAGTAAGTGCGGAATGCTGAACTATATATATATAACATATAACCTGATACCATGCTTAATAGCACATCATTGGATCAGAAGAAGATAGTTATAATATATATATATCCCACCTGATACACTTTGGCACTATAGCCGTACATAAGAGTGGGAAGGACAGGTGCATCGCTGTAGGACTGATTGATATAGTCCCAGTACTGAAGGCAGAATGTGGCACCCGAATAACAGCTGATAACTGTTGGGTGACCACCATGCAAAACCTTCCAAGCGTAACTCCTTTGTCCTAAGATGCAAGTGAATTGTTCATAATATGTTGACATCACATAAAAGCATTCTGAGGAAACCCCTATATATTCATATGAGTTGTCATCACTACAAATGACATGGGTTTCGAATCGTCGAAATGAGTATAACTCCGATGAATTCATTAGTACAGAACAGCTGCTGAGATTATTCCTCCGGCTGGATTGCAATCATTAACAATCCCTGTACATTCCGGTGACAAAATTTTGCACTGGACTGATCACCACATTTGGTATAATCTGTGATATATAAATCATCAGAAAAACCGTTGCAATCAGTACAATGCTGTCTAAAACTCACAAAGATGAGTAATAGATTTCCTCAGATGTAATAAATTGAGGCACAATGTGACCTACGCTAAAATCGCGTATGCTCGGGCACTGTATTGTGACCTGCGCTAATATCGCGTATGCATGGACACAATATGACTCGTGCCGATGACGTGGACACATTTCATACAACCCCCGGTACGAGCGGACAAGGTTATTGACTGCCACAACATCACATCTAAAATCAATAAATCACTCAGAGAGAAGGTGTTGACATCAGTACAACACCATTATACATATAGTCATGAGGAGTTTAAAGAAGACACAGTCCCTCCGATATTGACAAACATGGTACACATATTACCATGCTCTCTGATCATATATTTGATATCCCACAGCATACGATGATGGTAATAGCAAACCACTTCGCCGCTGGAGGGTAGTGTTGTATTTTATACAGCACATGCATGGGCACTATATGACC
The DNA here is from genome assembly GCA_001247695.2 of Cymbomonas tetramitiformis. Lineage (NCBI taxonomy): Eukaryota > Viridiplantae > Chlorophyta > Pyramimonadophyceae > Pyramimonadales > Pyramimonadaceae > Cymbomonas > Cymbomonas tetramitiformis. The sequence continues at coordinate 24,164 of LGRX02017486.1, forward strand.
CACGCTGATGACGTGAATTCGGGCTGCATCCCAAAAACTGCGATGCACCTTCGGTGCAATGGGCTGCATCCCGAGAACTGCTGTTCAGCTTCATAGTAAGCTTCCACGTCATCACATAGAGGTCGGACCTCTGTTGTATTTAAACGGCGCTTGACAACCGCCTAGCAATACACTTCCTTGAGGGGGGAAGATGATAAGCTAAAAATACAACTAAAAACCAAATAAATAATAAAGGCAAATAATAAAACAAGTAAGTTGCATCATCGTTTTTGTTTTGGTAATCGTGACTATATACAGTCAAACCATGCAGAACTCCATGAAGTTGACACACATATGTATCGAACATTTCTAAGGTCATCAGCCATGACGTACATATGAGCTTGATTTTGAAGACCTGGACATTTGTATACATCTGGTCTAGCATGTATCCAGACTAGAATTGTATATTGACTCGGTGCAAGCACCATAGCCTGTGCCACCGATGATCACTGAAAAAGGGCAACCATTCTTGATATTTCATACATATTACCTGATTGTATCATTAAAGATGTCAAGAGTACTCAATGCAATATGCAGGCTACGGCCTGAGTACAACACCTAGATAGGTCAAAGCCACCGAGCTGACCAATGCAGCATAAATGCTAGCTGCCTTTGAAGGCTACATAATAAGTCTATTGCCCTATGTCTAATATGCCTCGCCATGCATCGAGGCTGCAAGCCACTTCTATTTATCACACATTTATTGATGTGCGCACGTGCTGGAATCTGCCCCTATATGTCTCATATGCCTCGCCGGCTGCATCAAGGCTGCAAGCCACTTCTATTTATCACACATTTATTGATGTGCGCACTTGCCGGAATCTTTCGCCCTTATATGTCTTCATATGCATCGCCATGCATCAAGGCTGCAAGCCACCCCTATTTATCACGCATTT
>LGRX02017487.1:0-26367 GCA_001247695.2 Cymbomonas tetramitiformis
TTGAGTATAGATACATGATAGGTAGGGCCCTACTCACCCTTGTTTATGTATAAACATGGCCATACTTAACCTGTACTTGAGTACTGATACATGATAGGTAGGGCCCTACTTACCCTTGTTTATGTATAAACATGGCCATACTTACCCAGTACTTGAGTATAGATACATGATAGGTAGGGCCCTACTTACCCTTGTTTATGTATAGACATGGCCATACTTACCTTGTATCTACCCATTTTCTAAGTGATTCATGCATTCACGGGCGTACGTATGGTGCGTTAGACATTGGGTAGGTACAAGGTAAGTAAGGGGTAAGTAAGGCCAAAAACCACGACCAAACATGGCCTTACTTGGGTTGTGTTGCGCCGCGGAAAAACTGACTAAACATGGCCATGTCTGGTCGTGGTTTTTGGCCATCCAGACACAAGGTAGATACAAGGCAAACATGGCCCTACCTACGATTCCTAAATTCGTAGGGCCCTCCACACACACCGACCTACCTTAAAGGGCACCGCACGTGTCGAGGTGAGTTTCGATGCCATTGCACCCCAACCGCTGCTGCCATCCCACACGCATGCCTAGGGATGTCTTGGTCCGCCTAGCACCTCATCCCGCCCTGGTGCCCACTCCCCATGAGCCCGTCCCTACTCCGCACCCCCTCATGGCGGGGTCTCAGATTTCCATGCCCCTCCGCACACACCGACCTACATTGAAGGGCACCTCACGTGTCGAGGTGAGTTTCGATGCCATTGCACCCCAACCGCTGCTGCCATCCCACACGCATGCCTCTACTCCGCACTCCCTCGTGGCGGGGTCTCAGATTTCCATGCCCCTCCACACACACCGACCTACCTTAAAGGGCACCTTACGTGTCGAGGTGAGTTTCGATGCCATTGCACCCCAACCGCTGCTGCCATCCCACACGCATTCGCCGTGACTTTGAGTGACTGAACGGTCTTTGTACTAAAGAGGCCAGTAAATAATTTGTTTGTCTGAAAGTATATTGAAACCAAGCAGCAAATTTTGTCTCGGTGTTGAGAGATCTCAAGTGTATGGAAAATAGCCCTGCACGAGCGCAATAATCCCAGCGAAAATTCTTTATCGCTCACTCCTTCAAGTCCTTCCGCAAGGCACAGACGCGCACAGCGCGATGCCTCCGTACAAGAACACTGATAGAGGTCGTCACCATGCTTGCCACTCGTTAGAGTATTCCAAGGGCTCCCAGTACCAACCTTTGTGTTTGGGACGGGAACCGTATGCCTCTCAAACGTACGAACGTGGCGCACTTGCCTATGGAAACTACCAGCGTCCACTGAAGCACCAGTTTGATTCGAGAGATGAAATCATCAGGAAGACGAAAAAAATTAGCGTTCAGCACGTGCAAAGCGAAGTTGGAGATATTAAACACTTGTTGGAGGTAAAGCGACTCTCCGGCAACTCACTTGAAAACCGCATATCTCGATTGTGCACTGGCGAGGCTTCACTTGACGTGCTGAGACTCATATGATGCATGTGTGAATTAATGGAAATAACAACAGAGGGCGTGCAAGAATTGGCGCAACAAAATTCTGCTCGGTCTCTGTCGGTTTATCGGAATTAAAGGGCTTCAATTGGAGTTGGTTGTCTTTCAATTATTTACTTAATACTTCAGTTATTTACGTGTTTAGTGCAGATATGCCGATGGGAAAAAGGTCTTGAGCCTGTGCGAAAAGATTTGCTCGAGCGAGTGCAGCACGCGAAATACAAAAGTGAAGCACTTGACCGAGAGGTCCAAAGAGCTCGACTTCAGGTCAGTCTTCAGAGCTTGGATATTTCTCTCCCCTTCTTGACTCCACTGTTGCCGGACCAGTAAGGAAGAGCCTTCGTTAGAGCAAGATGAAGCTGCTTCCTGTCAGTCTCGGTGACAATATTAGTCCTTCCAACGCAGGTACAGTATGACAAAGCTTTAAGTGAGCTCTATCCAACCGAGCTTAAGGGCGAAGTCGGGCACGTGGTATGTGCCTTAAGCGTGCTTCTGATTTACGCGTTTATCGACGAATACATAGTTCCTGCATCCGTTTTCTTGTAGATTTCAAAGCTGGATCGCCTTAATCATGTGCGAATTTTGCCACCTGCAGTTGAACCACTCCAGAGGCGTACTGCAAGATGTGTTAAGGGAACAACAAGCAACCTGTGCAGAGTTGGAACACGTGAGTATGCCCTGATAGAGCTGTAGTGAACATATGCGCATTCGTCACCTACTAAACTACTTTTCGGAAAATCGGAGCATGATGTGCCCGTTTCAGAATCTTCCATTTTCTTTCCTGGAAGAGCAGGTGCATGGACATTGATAAGAAGCTTTTTCCACCACTCAGTTTTTGCTGATTCATAGTTACATACTTCATTGAAAACAACATCGTTTATCTGCGACTATTTTTTACGAAGTATTCCTGGTGAATATTTGCTTCAGGTTGTTGAAGCTGATAGGATTACGGCCCCTGCTGCATCAAAATTCGATGATGAGAAGAAGCAGGTACGAAAACAGTTCAGACCCTTCCTTAATGCCTGCCTGCCTGCAGGGTATCACGAAACGTTGCCATTCATGAAAATAGAATTGTGAAAACTTTGAGCACCTTTTGCTTCCACATAACACTGTTCTGCATGTTGTGCATGCGAACGTACTGTGTCGGTGTCCTGCACAAGGTGCCTAAATGCAGCGTCCTCCGAAATGGTCAAGTGCTATCGTGGCTGACACACGAGGCACCTATGATTGCAGTTCAAAGCATGAACTCAGTTCCACGGAATGACACTGTTACCCTTCTAAGATTCTTGACCGGAATGGAAGGCACCGTTTAGGGTTTTGCCATCGAGCTTGTCTTGGCCTTGTGACTATATACCTCCCCCTTCCCCCACAGGTCGAGACCGTGAGGAAACATAGGCAATGGAAAGCAGAGTTGAATCGAGAGAAGCACTTCCACGCGGTTTTCCACTTTGACTGGAGACCAGTATGAGCTAGCTTGAGAGGTACTTGATAGAAAGTCATGACTAAAATTTGAATATCAAATATTTGTCGTACTCGTGAGTATGAACAACAAGTATTGGATTCATTAGTATAGATACATATTTGAATAAGAACGATTATTCTTTCATTGTTTCATGGAATTGTTTCCGCCGGGTCTCACTTCCAGCATGTTTTGCGGGACGAGGAGTGATGTCTAATCTATATCTTTGGTGAACTCTTGATAATGTAATACTTAAACTGGGGGCAAGTGAGTACAGGAAAATGAGAGTGGTCAGCCCGAGGGTAGGGGCTTTGGGGAGTTGGTGCTTGGGGTAAGCGAGCTCGTGGAGTGGTGTCAATATATTGGAAATTACCGTATCAGGCGATGATGACTCTTTTTGCAATATCATGGATATCGTGGCGTGATTCGTATGTTGGTCGAAAAATTTTCCTTATCGCACGTCAATTGAAACCTTTTAGTCTGGGTCCGCGTAAACACGTGACGCGTTCAAACGTCAAGGTCTGAAATACGTTTAAATGTTGAATGTCCGCTATTGTATTAAGGAATAAACGCGCGCGTTTAATCCGTGTTTCGTACATACGTGGCAGGTGGGCTGAGATCCTCATCCTGGCGCGTGCGGCTTTGTGACAGACGACATCCAACACGCACTGATGTGTCCGGCACCCTCCGCAATAACTTAAACCTTAGACGGGGTCATTCGGCAACTTATTACTCCAAGCTAGGTCACTTGCAGCGAGGAAGAACACGATGCCGATTGAAGCTCTACCTGTTACTGCTCGTTACCTGCGTATGATAAATGGTGGTTCGGGACACAGTACACACCAGTTAACAACGAGCCTCGGGAAGGCTTCCGCACTTTGTGTACCGGGAGGTACGAGCAGAGGGGTTGCATGCTGTCAGGGTTATGACCGATGACACATGTGTCATACATGTCATACGTGTCATACCTGTCAGACATGTCATACCATGTCATGTCATGTCGAGTCATGTCATATATTATAATGACAGACAGTCGTCAGTACGGTCGACTATGACTGTACATGTCATCGAGATGATAAGTCACATCATCTGTCATTTATTCAAGGTAAGACTTGAATGACACATGTCATCGAGAGGCCGTATGTCGGACTCGAGAATGGCGAAGCAAGATGCTATCTTGAAGTACCGAACGGTTCGGAGAAGAAATCATCTTCGCTTCTAGCATGTGCGGAACAAGCATGCGAGTATCATAGGGCGAACGCATCATTCGTTCTGCCGATACTAGTCGTTCAACCAATGCCTCGGGTTCACAACCCAATAGCGGTACCATCTATGAGATGGGAGGCATTCGGTATAGATGAGGTAGCGTTGTGCTACAGCAGTATCTTCGGACGAAGTCTGCACTCATCACCCGCTCATAAGCTGTGCGCGTGTTACTGTTCAATAACACCTGCGCTATCTTATTATATCATATATATCTTAAGGTTCGCTTGTGCGTCCTTATCAGTTGGTATTCGATCGTCAAGGCGAGAAACGAGAACTCTAGTGTGAGTGCAGCATAGATATCAAAAAATTTGTGTATACAGGTTGCGGAGCGCAAATCATATCTGGCGACGCAATCGCATAAATATTGATATACTGCATATACTGACCGCTGCAAAAGCGAATAGAGTGCGCGAGGATATATCGTCGCATTCGCAGATCGTACACAGCAGCTGAGCGTCATCTATACTGCGCAAAAAGGTGTGCATGCGGCATACAAATGCACGGCGATCACATATGCGCGCAGAAACGATTCGCAGCGGCTGTAAGAAATGTATGCACGGCGATCATATGTACGCGCAGAAATGATTCGCAGCTGTAAGAAATTCGCAGTATGAGATGCGGGCACGAAAATCATCAGCGGAATCATGATCCGCGCGAAAATTAGCACTCGTATCATGTGCTAAGTATACGGCGACAATATGTGCTCTTTATCAGCAGCGCGCACAATCGCGATTTTCATGATTGCAATAAATCACTTGCATCGCACGACAATTATTTTGCAGTTTTATGATGACGATGTCAATATGCAAAATGTCATCAACACACCGTCGTTATTGATAGTTGCAATAATCATCTGCGCATCATATGCGCGCGTCACCATATCCTCTGCAAAATATGTGTATACTTACAGGGATAATCATGAATGGACGCATGATGACAATATATTGCAGCATGCTACACAATAATCTATGCTTGCTGAGATATTGCAATTTATTCACTGTCATATTTGTATACTAACTTGCAATCAAGAGTGTGAACTGCATAAATGCTGTGTGAATAGCTTACACACACGTACACGCTCAACATGACAGATCACTGAATATTCTGCAGCAACATAATAATGTGTGCAAGATTAGAGTGTGCGGAGATTACAATGATTGCAGCACACACACATACACACATATACTTGACTTGCAGTATACACCATCATGGAGTATATAATGAGTGCATGCAGCACATATGCATTACATTACATATACATTATATACTAAGTGACTGCAACACTGTGAATTGTGCATGCATCATTCATACAGCTTGACCACGGTAACAGCTGTAATGTATTAACCAGTTTGATCATGATAACAACTGGGACATTTAGCATCACATCACAATACATTATACATTGCACAAAGCATACTGCAGTGCATGTAAGCTATATTGGAATCATGTAAGTGTAAGGTGCCTGAAGGTGATCTTAACATCATAATTAGCTCGACATGCTCTGACGAAGGATTTGGGATGAGCATGTTCGTTCTATGGTGGATCACTGAATGGAATGCTCACCGGAGCTACATGTAAAATAAATCAAGCAACTCATTATTGTAAATGAGAGTATGCATGATTACAATAACCACTAATCTGATATATATCATGTCGGATTTATTCAGCACTTGGTATACAGATCATCCTGCATGATGAATCATCTTGGTATATTGTAATACCATTATCACCTGTATACAAGTGTGTAAAGTTCCACACACACACCTACATGTACTAAATCAGCAAGTACCTGCACAATACACACATCACTGACCATGGTATGTATAATGACATTCACTGACTCAGTAAGTGAAATGATCAACTATAATATCAACTATGTGTATGATAATATAGATACCATCCAACAAACACATGTGCGTGTTGGATGTCAATGATGGCGATAGTTAAGGTAACAGGATAAAACTACATGCTGAAGGGCTGGATGGAGAATATCTCCAGACCCGAAGGCAGTATACAGTGTTCACAATGCAGCTGGTAACTGCTGAACACTGTCCATACCTTTTCATTATCGCTGGAGCAAGAACAACAACCTCACTGCATTGTGACAATTGATTCAGTAATGATCAGCACAAAAAGCATGTACCTACTCAGATCAGTACTTACATATTGAACTGACTGACATAGGTTGTTGCGGACACACACACACACACACACACATTGTGTTGTGTTGTGTTAAACTGCTTAGATTATTATCAAGTTGTGTCCTGATATATTTGGAATCTAGAGATATCACTTTGATATGCTCTCAGTGCACAGCCATATGCCCAAATGCATCATAGGTTTTGACAAGTTATCACTTAAGTGGTTAATCCGCTTACAGTTGATACACCTATTAAATCACTAGGAAGTGAATTAACTTCCATGGGTTTCAAATCAGTAAAACCCATATTTATGATCAACCACAGATGTTGACCATCAGAGATATTCACTATTATGCCATGAAAATTATCATGTGCAAAAGTGAAGTAAGTTGCAGTAGTTCTGTAACTTGCAGCTTCCACACACATCGAGATATATTACTGTGGTGATATAATTAAATGGCCAAAAAGGTGCAAAATGCAAGGCTCGGTATCGATTACACCGATAGTTAGATCTATCGGTGTATCGGCCGAAAATCGGCCACTATCATCATCGATCGATCAGCTCACACGCATAATCGGTATCGATCGATTACGCTACATAGAAAAATCTAGCAATTAGTATTCATCGATATTTCGGGTCGTATCATCCCTATCGATCGGTTAGATGAATTCAAAATATCGGTATCGTTCGATGAATTATGACTAGGTATCCGTTTCTCATCGATAATTTCGGTTGGACCGATCGATCGCTTCGCGCCGAAAAATGGCACGCATGAACGTCATGTGACTTTCCCATTTCACGACCTTTCGATGTTTCGGATATCAACCGATTAATATTCTACATTGCGATTGGTCGATGATGGCCTAAAATTCAGAAACTGCATTTCAAGGGGAGTTCAAGGGACTTCAAGGGACCTTCAAGAGGTAATTTTTTCACAAAACATTCATAATTCAAATTGAATTCAAGCATCGACTATTTTTAGCTGAGTTACACGCCTGCGTGAGCCCCTCGCCTGACACCTCCGCGCATCACCAGATAGAGAAATGGGCCGAAAACGAGGAGCAGGTCCGAGTGCCAAGCCGACGAAGAGAGGACGCAGTGTGAGTGGGCCAGTGAAGCTTCTTGCTCAAGGAAAAGGGCTCATCCGAGCGAACACAGAAAAGCCCGTTCGACAACGCTGGCAATGATGACTATGAGTACGTTGTTGATAAGATTGTTGATGAGCGCACGAGCTACGGCACACAACAATATCGAATTAGCTGGTTTGTTGATGGGAACCCTCTCGGTGACGAGCACGACACCTTTGAGCCCGTGGCCATGCCTGATGCGCCGCGTTCCTTTGTCCTATTGGAGTGGTGGATCGGGCGTAAGGCGACACTGCCACACTTGTTCAAAGTGAGTAGGCATTTCCATGCACCACCAGCTAGCTCTGGAGGTGTGGAGCGTTTGTTTAGTGGTGTAGGGCGCATGCATGGTGCCTTGCAGAAGAGCACCAATGAATGCACGCTTGAGCATATCATGATGGCGAGTGTAAACACCCACGAGTAGATGATAGTAGCCTTGCAGTAGAGCACCAGTATGCACACTTGAGCAATGAGCATATCACGATGGCCAGTGTGTAAACACCCAGTAGATAGTATTAATATTTGATATGATGGCCAACTTGGCCATCATATCAAATATTAATACTATCTATTTAGTAAAAAGGCAGTAGTGAATGCATGCATTGAGCATCTGCATACCCTATTATCGGTTAGACTTGATTCGTATCATGGATTATCGGTAGAAAATGTGTAATTATCGGTATCGGTCCGGAAGTATGAATGGTGCGCTATTTGTATCTATTCGATAGTTAGAAATGTTTATTCTTAAGTATTAGAATCAATCGATGCAACCTTTGAAACTATCACAATCGATCGATGCATAGTTGACCTCTATCATAGTCATACGATATAAAATTGCATGGTATCCCTATCGATCGATTCCAAAAAATCGAACTATCAGTTGCTATCGATTTTTCAAAAATCAACCGATACCGAGCCCTGGCAAAATGGGTGAAAATCGTTGGCGATAAATTTCAAAATTGAAATTTCGACCCCATTTTATTTCAAATTATGATTTTATACCTATTAAGGTATCAGAAAAACATAATGACCATGGTCATATCTCGTGTAACACCCTAGATATTAGGTGTGTAATATATAGGGGTGTACATATTGGCTGTAACGAAATGCATAAAAAGTCCACACGCATGATTTCAAAATGAAAATTTTGGGTTGATTTTTTTCGCTGATCTGATTATTCAGCTATTGATAGATATGCCCAAAATATTACAGCACCTGTAACACCCTGTAACACCCTTAAAATCACGTGTGTGTGTGTGTCAGGGGTGTAACGTACCTCTAAAAAACCACGTGACACACAGTGAAACATTAAATGCAGTTTTGCTTAAATATCTTTGCAAAATGTTTATACTGCTTTAATTTAACATATTTTAGGGTTATTGTTGACAAGTAATACCCTAACATCACTGTGGGGGATAAGGGTCTCTGTAACGTAACATACCCTAAATGCCACCTATATAATAGGAAACACTTCGTGTTTGGCATATTTGTCATGCTGAAATCAGCACGGACATGACAATATTTCGGGCAACAACCCAAGAACTGTAGGGCGACAACCCAAAAACTGCAGGGCTACAACCCAAAAACTGTAGGGCTGCAACCCTAAAACTGTAACAGCTGCTTCCTATAAGGACTGCATGCTATATCATGAGGTATAAAGGCAACTGACAACTGCCTTATGTTCACACTTCCTTGAGGGGGGAAGAAGGTGGATATATATACATAATTACCTCATTATAATGTACAGATATACTACATGTATATAAACATACAGATATACTATATGTATATAACATAGATATATATACTATATATATGCTGGATTCAGTGCACCGTAGGTCATACCGTGCATGACTCCGTTCGACTGTACCAGTACTCGTACAGTACTTGGTGACAGATACCTAGGTCACAGATGCATTATATATTCGTTTACCTTTATTATGAGTTTACACTTGTATGAGAACTATTCAGTGACCACCCCGATATAATACGGTTTATTATATCTCACAGGTTATGGGGTATTACCCCGCTTTTATCACTGCTGACTTTGCCATGATTGGCTAAGTTTTTCCGCTTGGCGGGGCGTTGGGGCCTCGCGAGGTGTTAAATTGGCCACTTTAGGGCGTGCGGTTTGCACCATGTTGCGGTGAGATTTCGAGTTGGGACTTTCGGCAACTTCTTCGAGTGTCCGCGTTGGATTTTGTTTTAGACTGGGCTTGATCACCCCTGTCAACGTCTCCTTGGCCGTCGCGTGTTCGACTTCGTTGATTTCGTTCGACCCCTTCTTCTCCTAACTCCGCAACTGCATTACGGTCGCCCGTCACCTTACAATTTGACACTCGCCTTTTCCCCAACCCCCCTCCTATAGGAATTTATTCTGATGACTTCATCCTCTGTTGGTACACCGGCCATGGGCGCTAGAATGCGCCTTGACTCCATTTTTGCTAGAAACGTGGGTGCTCGCTACAAGAGCACCCCGCAGTCAGCGAGTGTCGCACTCGCTGCTGCTGACAAGACACGCGGCAATGCCGTGTTGCAGTCATCTTGGGACATTGACGTTGTGAAGCGTGTTGCAAAGGACACCTTAGGTACTAAGGCGTCCTCATTTTCCGGAAGTGAACCTCATCGCCAACTTCTTTGGGATTCATTGGTTACTGCCTTGGAGGCGTCATTTGTCAACAAGGACAGCGCCAGCGAGGACATCTTTGACCTCGTGGACGTCACCAAGGAGGTTCACCCGATCTTCAACGACATTTTACTTCGTGCGTTGGTCTCCTTGACAACGCCACACTCTCCAGCTCGAAGGTGGGTTGACGCTTCGGCTCGGATCTCTCCGCGCGACGGTAAGCGTGCCCTCCTTGAGGTAACCAAGCGGCTGCTGCCGCCTGGGCATCGGCCGCTCCGCCATCACGAGGAACTCTTAGGCATTTCTTTTGGGTCCTCTGATGACCCTGAGCCCTTGGTCGCGCAATTTGACGAGTGCCTAAAAGCTATCGCGGCGAGCGGAGCGGGTCCCCTGGACGACGAAGCAGCCAAGAGGCAGCTCCTGGCAGCGCTGGACACCGACTTTTACAAGGAGGTGATCACCCCGCTTCGCCTAGACACCGAGTTGGCGAAGGTGGGCATCGAGGAGGTTTACACTCACATTCTAGAAGTGTGGTGGTGTGCAAACCCCGATGGCCCTCCCACCCGACCCAAGGCAGCCGCGCCTATCCCGACGCACACGCCACTCGGAATGGCTTACGCAGGTGAGGAACCGAGTGACGTCTCGGGCTTCCTCGAGGAATTCGCTCGCATCATTGGTGAGGCCTCTGCCCTACTTGCCTCACCCCGTCATGACGAGCGCGAGGGTACGCGAGACACCACGCCGCCACGGGTTGATTCCCACCGTCCGCATGGAGGCGGTGGTGTGAGATTTCCACCGTCCAAGTGGCGTGACGAACGAAACCGTCGTACGGACGGTAAGTTTCACGGGCGTAATCGTCGCGTGGGATGGAAGCACCGCTTTGCGGCATCAAAGACATATACAAAGGTATGCCCGTTGTGAGGTCACAACTCTTTTAAGAGGGGAGATCTGTCAGGGTTATGACCGATGACACATGTGTCATACATGTCATACATGTCATACGTGTCATACCTGTCAGACATGCCATACCATGTCATGTCATGTCGAGTCATGTCATATATTATAATGACAGACAGTCGTTAGTACGGTCGACTATGACTGTACATGTCATCGAGATGACAAGTCACATCATCTGTCATTTATTCAAGGTAAGACTTGAATGACACATGTCATCGAGAGGCCGTACGTCGGACTCGAGAATGGCGAAGCAAGATGCTATCTTGAAGTACCGAACGGTTCGGAGAAGAAATCATCTTCGCTTCTAGCATGTGCGGAACAAGCATGCGAGTATCATAGGGCGAACGCATCATTCGTTCTGCCGATACTAGTCGTTCAACCAATGCCTCGGGTTCACAACCCAATAGCGGTACCATCTATGAGATGGGAGGCATTCGGTATAGATGAGGTAGCGTTGTGCTACAGCAGTATCTTCGGACGAAGTCTGCACTCATCACCCGCTCATAAGCTGTGCGCGTGTTACTGTTCAATAACACCTGCGCTACCTTATTATATCATATATATCTTAAGGTTCGCTTGTGCGTCCTTATCACATGCTACAGAGATCTGGTTGCATGCTGCCGACGAGGGGCTGCATGATACAGATGCCTGGTTGCATGCTGCGTATGCCTGGTTGCATGCCACAGATGCCTGGTTGCATGCTACAGATGCCCGGTTGCATGCCACGGAGGCCAGGTTGCATGCTACAGATGTCAGGTTGCATGCTACAGAGGCCCGGTTGCATGCCACGGAGGCCAGGTTGCATGCTACAGATGTCTGGTTGCATGCTACAGATGCCCGGTTGCATGCCACGGAGGCCAGGTTGCATGCTACAGATGTCAGGTTGCATGCTACAGAGGCCAGGTTGCATGCCATGGAGGCCAGGTTGCATGCTACAGATGTCGGGTTGCATGCCACAGAGGCCAGGTTGCATGCGACAGAGGCCAGGTTGCATGCGACAGATGTCGGGTTGCATGCCACAGGGGCCAGGTTGCGTGCGACAGAGGCCAGGTTGCATGCGACAAATGTCAGGTTGCATGCTACATACGCCAGGCTGCATGCCACGGAGGCCAGGTTGCATGCTACAGATGTCGGGTTGCATGCCACCGAGGCCAGGTTGCATGCTACAGAGGCCCGGTTGCATGCTACAGATGTCTGGTTGCATGCTACAGAGGCCAGGTTGCATGCGACAGAGACCAGGTTGCATGCTACATATGCCAGGTTGCATGCTGGTGACGGGTGGTTGCATGCTGCAAGGGCCTTGTTGCATGCCGGTCACAGCTGTATGAAGAAATAATTGATGACAAGGCAGATTTCAGGAGAAGATCTGCAATGACAATAATTATATTGAGGATCTGGTGGATTCCAGAAAACGATCTGCAATGGCAATACAAGAGTATTGTGATCTGCCTGATGATTGGTGGAGGAGTACCAGAATCAGGCATATATGTGCACATGATTGGTCGATGGCAGATGTCAATACAGGAATCCTGCTAGTGATTGTTAGAGAGCAACATGTTGAAAGGGAAGCTTGGAAAAGTGGACCTCAGTTAGTGTTGATCAAGAGAAATTAAGGACAAGTTGTACATGTTAGTGTTAGGCTGTATGCCAAGACTGAACATAAGGATATAGATGTTATAGGTTTGCGACCATACATTATATCGAAAAGTGATAGTATTGCTAGGCTGTGTAGCCAGTATATGTCATGCAAATAAACAGTGGAATATAAGGCTAGACGCCTATGTGATACACCAAAAACAATAGAAAACATAAAAAGAAAAGAAAGAAGATAAAAGAAAAGAAAGAAAAATAAAGAGATAAATATGTATAAGTTATCAGGAGTGTGCCTGGTACAAATTGGTATTCAGATGTTGAATACGTTCTACGGACCTTTGGGATCTGCGAGTGGGATTTTGTGGATGGCGACTTTTGTGTTTGCGTTTTGAGCTAGCTCTGCTTGCGTTTAACGGCTCAAATTGCGCGCGTTACGTGCACTTAAAACACGGAAAAGTTTCGCTACGGGATCTTCTTTGTGTGGGATTTGGTTGAGATCTGCGTCGGATTGCTTTTTCTGGAGACTCCGGGCAAGATTTATGACTTGATCTTAAGAATGTTCGCAGCTGGTCCACTCCGACGGCTGTAAGGCTGGCAGGATATGCGCGTAGACGTCTTTAGTGGACCCGCGTTCTCGCTTTTGGCTGGATGTTGTTCAGATGATGCGGATGCTCAGATTGGTGATCTTGGATGCCGGCGGAGGCTTAAGTATGGGGGGGGAAAGTGAGCTCTTCTCAGCAACATAACTAAGCAAAGCCGCCGGAGGCTATTGTCAAAAAGTACAAATAAAAAGTATCTTTTTAGTTTGTTAACAATCTGAGCAAGTTTGGGGCCAGATCTTGTATCCTCACCAGCTGCTAAAAATAGCCTATCAGCCTTAAGTATGGTGGAAGTACCTCCCACCTTCTAGGGAAGTTCCTTATACCTTCTGGCTAAGTTCTCTACAGCTTTTGGCAGTATTTTGGCTCTACTGGACTGGTATTCTTGGAATTAATTTCTGGAAACGCCATACGGCCATATTTGACACTGTCATAGTTGTCATATTGTCATAACTGTCATACGGTTGACCGACAGTTGGCTTTTGAGGCTTTCGTCTGGACCTTCGCCCCCTTCCACCACCGCTATGGATCCTTCCGCCACCACCTTCCCTTTGACCCCCTCAGACCTTACACCAACCGCTTCCACCGCGCCTGGACCTTCGGGCCCTTCCACCACCGTGCCACTGACCCCCTCAAACCCCTCTCCACCAACCGCTTCCATCGCAGGGGTCAGTACTGGGCAGGCTGTTGACGTTTATCAACCTGTTCCGGACGTGCCCTTCGGCGTGCCCTTCAGCGCGCCCGTCAGCATGCAACCGGGCATGCAACCCGGCATGCAACCTGGCATGCAACCTGGCATGCAACATACGCCAGGTGGCATGCAACCCAGCATGCCTCAGAGCCATTTTGTGCACGCCCCCTCTCAAACCTTCCCTTTTATGTTTCATCAACAAGAGGTCGGTTGGAGCGGCATGCAACAACATGCAACGGGTGTGCAGCCGCATGCAACCAGCATGCAACCGCATGCAACCAGCATGCAACCGCATGCAACCAGCATGCAACCGCATGCAACGGGTATGCAACCGCATGCAACCGGCATGCTCCAGTATGCTCCAGACATGCCATATGCCTCCAGTAGGCCGTCTCAGCCTTTCGGAATGCCTCTCCACCATGCCCCAGGCGTGTTAGCACATGCCCCGTACACTCCCGCGCCGATGTCGACCACCTACGGGGATCCATGGACACTACCCGCTTATTTTCCACCGCCTCCACCTCCGGTATATGGAGCTGACCCTGCGTCGGAGGCACGAGCTAGAGAATGGTGGGCAGCGCGAGAGCGCATGGCGGCTGCGGAGCGGGCGGTGGCGACTGATATGAGAGTGGTCCCCCAACGACTGTATCCGACACCGCCGATGGAACCGACTCCCCACATCGATACTTCTCCTGACGAGGGTGTGGTAAACCACCAGCCGCATCATCGTCGCCGTGCTTCGGGTCCGGAGACTCTTGGGAGAACCTTGCCAATACGCACGGAGCCTCAAGACGTGGTGACAGAGGACCTCTCTCAAGCTCACGCGTCTCAACCTGGGAGCACTACATCCGGCTCCGGCTATGAGTCTGCAGCGGGTACTCAGCATAGTCGCAGACGACGAGAACGGCGTCTCAAGTTGAAGAAGCATCGGAGGAAGGAGTTGACGGACCAGGAAATGTTGCAGCGGGTGGTACGCGCTGAGACCGCTCGGTTCCTCGCAGAGACCGAGGCGGGGAGCTTACGCGATCAGATGGCTCAGCTAGAGGCTACTACAGCGGAGGGCGAGGTGGCCGAGGAACGGCGTCTGGCAAGAAGACGCCGGGCAAGCATGGACACCCCTGTGGTGTACGGGTCTGGTGAAGGCCAGCCACAGCATGCAGCGGGAGCGGCTGAGCATGCAACCAGCTCGGCAGAGCATGCAACACAGCATGCAACACGGCCGGCTGAGCATGCAACACGCCCGGCTGAGCATGCAACCAGCTCAGCTAAGCATGCAACACAGCATGCAACACGGCCGGCTGAGCATGCAACACGCCTTGCTGAGCATGCAACCCGCCCGTTTCAGCATGCAACACGCCTCGACCAGCATGCAACACGCCTGGTTCAGCATGCAACCAGCGGGTTCCAGCATGCAAACAGCGCCTCCCAGCATGCAACCAGCGGGGGACAGCTTGCCTTGGGCTGGAAGGATGGGAAGTCGCTCGCCGCCGATGAAGAATCGCAAAGCCGGAGTAGCGACTATAAGGACACGGAGGACGACCCTGGTGACGACCCTGGAGATGACCCTGGTGACGACCCCGATGGTGACCCGGCTGGGGGGGCGGGGCCGTCGACGTCAACTACACGGCTGTTAGTGGTCACTCCCCAAGGGGATTCCTTGTGGGTGCCCCCGGGTGAATTGGCCACTACAGCGACGTTACCCGAGATCACCTCCTCGCGCTATATATGGTCTGTCGGCAGCCCTGAAGATCTGTGACAATCTTGGGCTGAGTCCCGCTCGATACATTCTGAGCGGGGCCGGTAGTACCTCTTTCCCCGAGATACATCCGCTGCACACCACCGAGACCTCCACCTACGCTCTCTTGGTGGACCGCTTGGTGGCAGAGGAGTCTATTCGAGGCACGAGGCGTCCCAGAATTCCGTCACAATGGTACCAATGCCCGAGACGACCGGTGGTGGACGCCTTCACGGAGTCGGAGGCGGAGACCTACGAGCTGGATGGGCTACAAGCCTGGGTGGAGGTATGTGCTGCTCCATGGTACTTGGCTGCATCGTTTGGGCTGCCTCCTACGATGTCCCAACCCCCGTTGCAGACTGACCCCTCCACCTTCCCAGCTCCTTCACATCGACTCTCAGCCGATGCCGCGACCTTCACCCCGACGGTGGCTCACACGGCAGTGGCAGGACCACCGGCCGGAGTTGCACGAGCTCCGGAAGACCCGACGGCAATGTTCACCCCTGACGACCGCTCCTACCAGACCGCGATCAAAAACGAGAGCTCGCTCTTGAGGGGCATCTACAAGTTGGTGGATGACCTCCCGGAGTTCCCCGGCGATCACTACACGAAGGGCCGGGCCATGGATGACCTTGAGGAGTTCTCTGTGGCGGTGAATGCGCTTATGGAGCACATGACGGTGATTGCGGCGCTCACTACTCCCAGCTTTCGGCGTGAGGCGCAAGGACGCAACCAGCTCAGCGTCTCCACCTTGCTATGGATGATCAAGACCACCAAGTTGGCCAAGGCCCAGAAGCTGTACGTCGAGGAGATGGCGCCAGGAGGCAGCGAAGGAGAGGCGTGGAAGGCAAGGTACGCAGCGGTGCCACGGTTCATGGGCGACCTTGCCTTGTCGGTGGACATCACCACGGACGCCCTGAAACGGCTGAAGTCGGAGCTACTCTCAACGAGGCAGCGATCGGAGGAGAAGACCGGTGCTTTCTACACCCGCATCACCACCCGAACCGCGACTGTCAACTTTGTGGCGGACGTAGTACGGGGTTACGGTAAGGTTACCAAACTGGAACTTCTCGAGCTCTTTTGGGGTGGACTACGACACAGCGTTCAAGTGGGTTCCAAGCTGGCGGATCTGGGGCTGGACACCAGTCACCCGGAGCAGTGGGAAGATGAACAACGTCGACTCGGACGGTCCGACACCTCCGCCATCTTGAAGGTTCGTTCCGTGGCCACGGAAACTGAGACGGCTAAGGTGATGGAGGACGCGGTTCTCCATGACACCATCGCCCGTAAGGTGGCGTTGGAGATGGGACACCGACCGCGGCAAGTTCCACCACGCAGCACCCCGGCTGGTCGGTCTAGGTGGACCCCGAGGAGGCCTGCGTTGGCGGCACTCACGTGGGAGCCGGGGACTGCCGGGGGCGACTCGGCAACAGCGGCCCCTGTGACCGTAAGCATGGCGGCGACCCAAGGATCCCGACCGGCACCTGCGGTGAGGGAGCGGCCCTGTTTTGCATGTGGCAGTCTCGAGCACTTGGTGGCCAATTGCACAGACGAAAAGAAGTTGGCCATCTGGAAGGCCAACGCCCCGGCACGGTTGGCGCGAAGGCCAGGGCAAGTGGCGGCTTGCGTGGAGGTCATTGAGGAGAGAGTCGAGGAGGATTCCCTCAACCCCGAAGAGCTGGAAACGATGGAGGAGATCCTCGCTCTGGCGGATGCTGACGTGGACCTCTATGGGGATCTGTGTGCCATGTGTGACATCACGAGCACCGAGGATCCAGCTTTTCGGAGTGGGGAGCCGACAGGGGCTCCCGGGCAAGAGGAGTAAATCTCCATCGACCCCGTGGGCAGAGGCAGCCCTATACCAATGTGGCAGCCCGTCCTTCATGGCCCTCGCGGACGTCACGTGACGAGGCCACCGCCTGTACCCCGACAAAGCCCGTCTCACTGCGAGTGCTGCATGCCCCAGTGAGCACAGAGGCTTCATCAGATTCACCCCATGGTGTGGCCGCACGGCCCCCCTCCACCATCAGCCCGAGGCCCCGTTCATCACGGATTGCCTTCAGTGGCCGAGAGCGCGCACGGCGCGCTACCATTTTGAGCAGACGACCCCTCTCAGTGGAGGATTCCCCCCCTGCTCGGGGATCATTGACTCCGCCGATAGCCCCACCGACAGCACATCCTTGTTGGGAGACTTACTGTGCCGAACACGGTGTCCCGATTGACCGCGGTAATGTTGATGGACCTCCCCCACGTATCCGAGCTCATCACGCGGCACCAACAGCTCAGCCCAGCGACTACAAGGATCTGCACCTAGCTCCACCGGGGGGCTCCCAGGTGTACCAGAGTTCCCTGGCGGATCAGCGTAGGCGGTTGACATCGTGGAGCTGGAGAAGTCCGGCCGGGGCTACCTCTGAAAGTGTCCTACTACGACAACTACGCATGACCCTCAAGAAGAAGTCCCCGGCAGAG
Source organism: Cymbomonas tetramitiformis (assembly GCA_001247695.2). Lineage (NCBI taxonomy): Eukaryota > Viridiplantae > Chlorophyta > Pyramimonadophyceae > Pyramimonadales > Pyramimonadaceae > Cymbomonas > Cymbomonas tetramitiformis. The sequence continues at coordinate 18,184 of LGRX02017487.1, forward strand.
GCACACAAGATGGCTGAGCGCAGTCGTCGCCATGCTACACGACGTCCCGCGACTACACCCTTCAGCCGTCGCCAACGGAAGTACGAGTTGGACGAGCTTATACTTGCCCGCTTGCGTGGTCGCATGGGCGGCACATTGGGCTTGGCCTGAGCAGAGTTGAGCCCACGCGAGCAGCGTCGGGCGGTGGAGCAAGAATACGGGCCGAAGACGAATGTACCTCAAGAAGGCCGACCTTGGGAGACGACTGGGCTCCGTCGCCTTCGACGGCGTCAAGCGTCGGCGGCGATATCAATACAGCAAGCCTATCTATCGCTTGTGGCGACGTCGGCGGGCACAACGAGCGCAGGACACCCCCTTTGACTCCCATGCGCTCAAGACGGCCTCCACATGGACCACGGCAGTCCAGCGGGTCAGACGGTGCGGCAAGGCGATTGTGCAGGCTGTGTTTGGACGTGTTCGACGAGCGCACCCACCTCCCAATCCTGCTCCTCTCAAACCAGACGAGACAGTTCTCGCGGCAACTCTGGGATCGAGCCCCTCGGACCTAACCCACAGCACGGACGAGTCCGAGATGAAGATTCATTGCAGCCAGTACCGGTTGCAGCAACACCGTGAGCAGTCCTCGGAGGAGGATACGCCTACCCGTCGTTCGAAGCCTTCGAGGAGTGGGAGGAAGCGTACGACCTTGGACCGGCGGATGAAAGCCTGGAGGAAGAAGGAAGCTGCACGTCTTGTGGCTTGGGAGGCTGCGCGTCTTGCTGCTTGGGAGGGTCTGAGCATGCCCCAGCAACCGGCGGGCGAATCTGAGCACCTCGAGGAGGAGCTGAGTATGACCCAGCAACTGGCGGGCGGATCGGGCAGCATACCGCTAGCATGCAACCATCATGCTGCACCCTACCCTAGTCTGCCCGAAGAGGAGCTGAACATGACCCAGCAACTGGCGGGAGGACCTAACAGCCCACGCCGGCATGCAACTCGACCGGCTGAGCATGCAACGGGCCTATCTCCGCATGCAACACGCCCCGACCAGCATGCAACACGCCTGGTTCAGCATGCAACCAGTGGATTCCAGCATGCAACCAGCGCCTCCCAGCATGCAACCAGTCCGGTTGAGCATGCGACCAGCCCGGCTAAGCATGCAACACGCTCGCTTGAGCATGTAACCTGCCCCGCTGAGCATGCAACGAACACTCCCAGCTGAGCATGCAACCGGCCAGTCTGAGCATGCAACATGCCTTGCTGAGCATGCAACCCGCCCGGCTAAGCATGCAACCAGCTTGCGTGAGCATGCAACCAGCTCGTCTGAGCATGCTACCGGCCAGTCTGAGCATGCAACCAGTTCGCCTGAGCATGCAACCCGGCCGGCTAAGCATGCAACCAGCTTTCGTGAGCATGCAACCAGCTCGCCTGAGCATGCAACCGGCCAGTCTGAGCATGCAACACGCCTGGCTGAGCATGCAACCAGCTCGGCCAAGCATGCAACCTGCCCAGCTGAGCATGCAACCAGCAAGGCTAGGCATGCAACATGCCTCGCTGAGCATGCAACACGCTCAGCTGAGCATGCAACCTGCCTCGCTGAGCATGCAACCAGCCCGGCTAAGCATGCAACACGCCCGGCTGAGCATGCAACCAGTCAGCCTGGGCATGCAACCGGCTCCGCCAAGCATGCAACATGCCCCGCTGAGCAGGCGACGCGCCTGGCCCAGCATGCAACGCGCTCGGCCCAGCATGCAACCGGTGGGTCCCAGCAGCTGGAAAGCGGATCAGACAGCGACTCTACACATGTCAGCGCTACCGACAGTGGCATTACCCACGTCAGCGCCACCGACAGCGACACGACGCACGTTAGCGCCACCAACAGCGACACAACGCATGTCAGTGCCACCGACAGCGACACCACTCACGTCAGCGACACCAACAGTGACACCACCCACGTCAGCCCCACTGATAGTGATACCACTCACGTCAGTGTCTCGACCAACGCCACCACGTACGTCAGTGCCACTGAACACGGTAGTGGCGAAGAACACGAGTGCAGCGCCTTGGTGGACGAGGCTGCAACCGCTTTGAGTTCTCACCCAATTGAAGATGCTCTTAAATGTAAGCGTGTTCAACTGGATGGGGGGGGTGCGCTGGAAAGCAAACACTCGAACAGGAACACTCTTGGCACACACACTGTCAGCGGTGCGGGACGAGGAAGGACCCTTACTCCTGGTGTTCTATGCCTACCTTCGTGGACATCGAGTAAAGGTGCTGGTGGACTCAGGCGCCTCGGACAACTTCATCTCGGCGGAATGTGCCCGTACCTGTGACTTGACAGTGCGCTCAGGGACGCCAATGAAGGTCACACTGGCAGATGGATCTATAAAGACCGCTGGAGAGGTGGCGTACACCAAGTTCACCGCGCGCGCACACGGCGGCGGGAGTAAACTACTGCGAGAAGCGAATGGCTCTACGAGTCTTGCCGCTAGGAATCCAAGTAGACGTGGTGTTGGGGGGTAAGTGGCTTCGCAGTCTCTCCCCGGTCACGTTGGATTATGCCGGTCACGGTTCCGTATCCTTCAACACGCGAGCAAATGGTGGAGGACAGCAACGGGTGACACTCGCGGGCTGTAGTCCGGGGATGGGTCAGGGCAAGGCCCAAGGCGCGGGGCTGATCGATGAGGTATTCTTGACGGCAACGCAGCTGAAGCAGCACCTCATCCACGCCGAGACCAGGCGCCTGGCCGGGGATGAAGAGTCGCAACCTCAGTGGCTAATGATGGCCGCGCGCGGGAACGACCATGAGGCAGCCTTTGCGGCTACCGCTGCTGAAGTACCGCCACCTCACACCCCCGTGGAGAAGGAAGGACCCCGTCAAGATACTCGAGATGCACCGGTAAGCAGCACGTGGAGGCAGCGCTTTGACGCCTCCTTTGAGAAGTATCTAGATACCCTGTGTGCAGCTCTACCGGAGGCATCCAAGTTGCGTCGTACTGAGGAGGACAAGGCCCGTATCGATCGCAAGCCGGACGCGGAGGGTGGAGCCCCATGTAGGCGTCCATACAAGATGACCGCTGAAGAGCTACGCGAGTTACGTGAACGCATCGAGCAGCTCATGAAGAAGGGTTACATCCGGCCGTCGTCAAGCCCGTACGCGGCCCCATGTCTGATGGTACCCAAGCCTGGTGATCCGAAGACATTGCGTCTGGTGGTGGATTACCGACAACTGAATCAGCAGACGGTGCGGGACCGGTATCCACTACCGGACATTCAACTGATGTTTGACGAGATGCAAGGGGCAGCGTTCTTCTCCTCCTTTGACACGGTGGACGGATTCTGGCAAGTGCCAATGGCCGAGGAGGACGTGGAGAAGACTGCGTTCACCACCCAGATGGGGGCCTATGAATGGTTGGTGATGCCCCGGGGCCTGCAGAACTCTCCATCTCAATATCAGCGGCGAATGCAGCGTGCACTCGGTCATCTCCCCTTTGTACGGATTTTTATCGACGATGTGGTGGTCTTCTCACGCACGGTGGAAGAACATTACGACCACGTACGTCAGTTCTTGGACACTTGTCGAGAAAAAGGGGTATACCTGAAGGCATCCAAGGCGCAGATGCTGAAGGAGTCTCTACGGTTCTTGGGCCACACTCTATCCGCCGAAGGATGCCAACCTCAGCATGACAAGGTGTCCTCCATCAAGGACTGGCCGAAGCTGGAGACGGTAACCCACGTCAGACAGTTCCTTGGACTAGCGGGGTACTACCGCCGGTTTGTGCACCGGTTCTCGGAGATTGCCCAACCCTTGACCTCGCTCACCAAGACCGACGTACCGTGGCAGTGGGGAGAACTCCAGCAATGGGCCTTCGACGAGCTGAAGACCGCTCTCTCCTCAGCCCCAGTATTGGCATTGCCCGACATGAAGGCAGCCGCGGATGGGTCAGCACCGTTTTTGGTACAAACGGACGCAAGTGGAGTTGCCTTGGGAGGCGTACTCATGCAAGATACGGGAGACGGCATGCGGGTGATCGCCTACGATAGTCGGCAGTTTTCTGAAGCGGAGCAGAATTACCACACCGGCGAAAGGGAGCTCTGTGCGTTGCACCATTGCACCACCGTCACCTGGAGGCACTACCTGTTCTCCTCCGACTTCCGTTTACAAGGTGACCATCGCCCCCTGGAATGGCTAATGTCCCCGGGACGAGAGCTTAGCCGACGGCAGGCACGGTGGTATATGGACCTGGTGGAAGTCGGTGTCCCACGAATGGAGTGCGTCAAGGGAGCCCTCCTTCTGGTCCCCGATGCGCTATCCCGCCGACCTGACTACGTGACCAAGGACCCGCGAGATGGGCTCAAGGAGGCCGGCGTCGTAGACAAGGAGACGGACCTCCCCAAGGACCCGCTCTCCGTGCTGGATGTCGAGGAGATCTTTGAAGACCACCCGCCACCCCCTGTACCAGGATGGGTGGCCACCATGGAGTCATGGATGGATGGCGTGGAGACGCTTCAGGTGGCGGAGCGAGCTCTGGGGAGCCTGCTCCAGGCTGGCAGCGCGCCCTGGCATGCAACATGCCGTGCTGAGCATGCAACCTGCCTTGCTGAGCATGCAACCCGCCCGGCGGAGCATGTAACCCGCTTGCCTGAGCATGCAACCAGCTCGCCTGAGCATGCGGCATGCCTTGCTGAGCATGCAACCAGCCGGCCTGAGCATGCAACCGGCTCGGCTAAGCATGCAACACGCCCAGCTGAGCATGCAACCTGTCTCGCTGAGCATGCAACCTGCCTCGCTGAGCATGCAACACGCCCGGCTGAGCATGCAACCAGCTCGGCTAAGCATGCAACCTGCCCAGCTGAGCATGCAACACGCCTTGCTGAGCATGCAACCCGCCCGGCTGAGCATGCAACACGCCTCGCCCGGCATGCAACACGCCCGGTTCAGCATGCAACCAGTGAGTCTCAGCATGCAACCTGCCCAGCTGAGCATGCAACACGCCCAGCTGAGCATGCAACATGCAGCATGCTGCCTGGAGAACAACTAATGCTGCGAGCTCCCACCGACTACTTCGCTGATTTGTCCGAATCTGGAAAGCACCGGCAGACGAGCACCCCGAGAACTACCCCAGTATTGCGTCGTAGTGCTCGACTGCGACAACCCATTGCTATGACGGCTCCTTCCGTCACGCCGAAAACCTCGACACGGCCTGCTACGGATTCCCAAAGGCCTAAGCAGCCAGCTCGGCCGTCTGGTCGAGCCGCCAAGCCCCCAGCCGATCGGCAGGACTGGAAGGTGCGCAAGGAGGTCTTTGAGCGCCTCCAACGACAGTTCGGCAGCTTCGACGTCGACGCATGTTGTGACCTGGGTGGACGGAACCGTCAAGTGGACACCTACTGGACTGATTGTCTGCAACAACAGTGGCGGGGAAAGCACGTCTGGTGTAACCCCCCATACTCCAGCAGTCATATCTCCATCGAGGCGGTGTTGCGTAAGTATGTAGACGAATGGCGGCAAGACCCCGCACACACCTCGGCAGTGTTCCTTCTACCGGACATCCAGGCCCGCATGCCTCAATGGAGGCGGCTCTTCAGAATGGCTGGTATGAGGCTGGTGGAAGTGATACCTACCCATGACGAACGAGGAGTACCCACCCAGCTGTTCGAGACTCCTGACGGTGTACTCCACGACCTTCCGTGGCCCGTGCTAGTGGTACATGCTCCCCCTACCCGACAGCTGTTGCCGAGAGTACGGCATCCCCGAGTGGCGCCTCCTATAGTGCGACAGGGTAAGGCTGCTGAGACCCGCGATGCTACGAGCCTCCCCACGGACGTTACATTCCTGGAGTCCCTGCACGATGAGTATGCACGTGCCGGCCCTCTTCGGCAGCTGCGGGATGAGATCCTTGCGGCCCCGCACCATGCCACGAGGGATTTCCGTATCGTTGGGGACGTGCTATGGCGTGTAGCCGCAGGACGGTACCAGTTGGTTCTCGGCGAGGACTCCCCTTTGCGAGAGGTAGTCTTCAAGGATGCCCACGACTCCACCACTGCAGGCCACACTGGCCGGGAGAAGACACTGGAGAGAGTTCTCCGCAGGTTCTGGTGGAAGAATGCCTCCGAGGACGTGGCAGGATGGGTGGCCTCATGCCCTACATGTCAAGCGGTTCGTCCCCGGGCATCCTACCCCGATGGATTATTGAATCCGCACGCTATTCCCCAACGCAACTGGCAGGATGTGAGCGTGGACTTCGTTACAGGGCTGCCGCTCACCGCCCAAGGAAACGACGCCTTTGTCACCTTCACGTGCAAGCTGAGCAAATGGTGCACCTTATGCCCATGAACTTTGGGGACAGCTCTGCGCAAACGGTGGCCCGCATCTACTTCGACGTAGTCTGGAGGCAGCATGGAGCCCCCATGAAGATTGTATGCGACCGTGACCCCAGGTTCCAGGACTCGTTCTGGCGTGAGCTAATGAGACTTATGGGGGTACGGGTGGCTTCTACCACTCCATACAACCCTCGTTCAGACGGACAGGCGGAGCTGCACACCAACCGAGTGGTGGAGGACATGTTGCGCTCGTTCGTGGGTGCCAATCCTGATGACTGGGACCTCTACATGACGAACGTGGAGTTCGCTATCAACGACTCGCGCAGTGACGTCACCGGATTCACGCCCTTTGAGCTATGCTACGGGGTGTCCCCGATGTCTCAACTAGACCTTTTCCTGGAAGCTGCAGCTCTCCCTGGCTCTGCGCGACGGAAAGGGGGGGTGGGTACCGCCCATGAGATGGCTACGAAGTTTTCGTCGCAGTTGCGAGACGCGCGTGGCCGCCTTGAGTTGGCTCAGCAGCGCCAGCGGGAGCAGTTCGACCGGCGCCACAAGCAGCATAAGTACGCAGTGGGGGATCTGGTGTGGATCGAAGCTCGTCATCTGACGGAGAAGGTGATGGACCGTGCGCTGTGCCGAAAGCTCGGTGAGCGTTGGCATGGACCTGTAACCGTGGTGGAGTGCTTCTACAGCGATTTGCAGGCGGAGCTGGCAGAGGCGGACCGCGGGGCACCGGTGGCATATCGGTTGGCCCTACCGCCGCACTGGCGCATTCACGACGTGTTTGCGCAGCACCGCCTGAAACCGTACATCTCCGGCATGGATGAGTTTGCATCTCGAGCACAACTGCCCGTACCTGACCCGGTAATGGTAGATGGGCAAGCGGAAGCTCACGTGGACAAAATCCTGGCGTATCGTGTACGCATGGTCAAGGGTAAATCTGTGGAGGAATGGAAGGTACGCTGGACGGGCTACTCGGCAGCTCACGACCAGTGGCGCACCAGAGACAAGATGGACAGAGGCGGGGAGAATCAGCAGCTCAAGGAGTTCGAGACACAACGATTAGGCATGCAGGCGGACATGCTGAAGTCTACTGAGCATGACCGACGGCAACGTCAACAGCGACAGCCCGTTCATCTTGGCGTCACCTTATCCCAGCTAATGGAACACCCATGTGACGTTCCGGAAGTGGATTCTCCACCGGAAGACTTCTGTCTGCCGTGGGAGCGGGTGGAAACCTTGGGGAATGGAGAGCTAGTGGTGATCACCGACCTCGAAGAGCGGAAGACCCGGCCAGTGAGAATATTGGTGTTGTTCAGCGGCACTGGATCGGTGGAAAGGGAGTTTGCCAAGTGCTTCCCGTCTGCCTCGGTGGTTACGCTCGACAACGACCCACGTTGGCAACCCAACCATCTCGCATCAATGGAGGACTGGGACCCCACTCATCAGTATCCACCGGGATTCTTTGATGTCATCTGGGCTAGCCCTCCATGCACCCAGTACAGTCAGGCGCGCACTACGGGAGGTCCTCCTGACCTGGAAGGAGCAGACAAGAGTGTGAAATGCACCCTGGATGCTATTGAGTACTTGAAGCCCAAGCACTGGTTTCTTGAAAACCCTGAGGGAAGATACCCGAATGCACTTCGGTTGCGGTCAGTGGTTCGTAAACTGCCACAACCTCTTTTTTGCACCTACTGTAAGTATGGAGAGCGATATCGTAAGCCGACATGTATCTGGACTAGCTCACCTCCACCAACGCCATTGCTGGGGTGCACCTCGCGGACACCTTGCGCATGTAAATGGGCCACCGGAGGGCACCCTGAGACTGCTCAGCTTGGACCATCGTCTTCACAGCAACCAGGGGCGCGAGATGCTCACGCC